>CM040242.1:263766825-263982233 GCA_022545495.1 Chrysanthemum lavandulifolium
ATATAGCAATATCTTATCATAATTATTTAGCAAATACTCTCCGGTTCAGCCAAATGATTGCAGGTTCAAATTCTGTCACGTCACGTGTAAGGTGCATATATAAACTTATGTGGCTTAGTTACATGATACAAGTTTAACTAGCATGAACTAAGTTATAAGTGGCTTAGTTACATGATATATACAAGGTCAACTAACTTGAACCAAGTTGATAATAATAATAGGCTAACTACTCAAATCATATTATTGAGGCATATTATTGTGAGTGTTTTATCGGTTAACTACATAGTATATTATGGTGTTAGATAGAAGGTGGGAAGAGAGTAGGGAGTAAGTGTGAAGTGGGGGGTGGGGGAGATTAATGAGTTAGTTATGTTATGGGTGGTATTGAGTGTGTACACCATTACTATATTTTCTTGTGACCATTACACTCTATTAATTCTCTTCCTTTACTTTATTACTACTTACTTAAACCTACCTATTATCACTTATCTATATCTTAATTTCTTTGTAAACTCATCAAAAATTATCATCAAATGTTAAGGTTGAGTACTAGTTAGTTGTCTTTCGAAAAAAAAGAAAAATCTACTAGTGACTAAATGTGACCATTAAGGTAAGTTGGACATGGTCGGCCAATGGATAAAAGAGATGTTTATGTTACATGTAGTAATACTTTTCCAGCTAACTATGAGTACAAGTTATAACTTGACGAAAATGGAAAATATCATTATGTCGATCGGATGGAAATTTTAGCTAGACGATAAACATATATCACGACGTTACTAAAATAAACATTAGCTACGAATTAGTACATATTATTTGTAGGCAAATATTAAATAACTACATCAATGTGAATACATGAAAAGCTAAAATGTATCTGCCTATATTTAGGGTTTCTTATAATTAGTTAGGGATTTTTTGTGTATAGTTATCTAAAATGGGAATGGTGTGCATGCATTATGTGAGCTCACCATATTCACTTTATTTATTCTTTTCCTTACCTTTTTTGTCAAATAATTAAAGGCAGAAACAAGTGCAACCAATGCAACTATAAATTTGCTTTTGGCAGTTGTACAACAACAATATTAAAATAAATCAAAATTAATAATCTCAAAAACATAGAGAAAGAAAAAGGCAGTTTGAACATTTTTTTGTGTCATAGTAATTTTTAGTGTAAAAACTTAATAAAACTGTCATGTACATGCCCTTTATGTAATGTTGACATTTGAGAATATTATCTTGTTGATTTGTCAATTCCTTGCTAATGATACTTGACCTTTGCTTATCACCTAATTAAAACCAAGATTAAATCAACTACATATGGACATAATGTCAACGCGTGTATTGTTTCTTGTTACGTTTTATTCTTTTTTTGCCTTGTAATGGTAGATTGGTATACCTTTCAAACCATTATAAATGGATTTTCTTTCACAAAATGTTACTGTATTTATCTACAGAAGATAATGGAGTATATATATTCCATTTATTTTTAGTAGTTTACATTTTTTTTTAAGTGGAAGCGTTAAATAAGTAGAATCAAGTGAGGTTAACCAGCTAACTAAACTACTAAGCAACATTCTTTTCTTCACTTCCACTCTTTAATTCCTCTTCTTTTAATCTAGAACACATATAGCCCCTTAATTTTGAACATTACAAAATTGGGACCAATATATTATAATTCAGAGTCATGACCACTTAGTTTTCTCAAAATCAATTTTCTATAACTACATCCGTCCTATAATAAATGATCATTTACTATATTATTTGTCTCAGAATAAACGTTCGCTTTTTAAGTTTTCACAGATCCGAAAATTCTGAAAAGTAAAGTTGCGTCTTATTTGTTGACAATGAACTTTTTAAAACCGTATTATTTTAAATGAACATTTGTTATGAGACGGAGAAAGTATGATATAAAATGATGGGGGCAAGAATCAAGATTGAGCTTACACAAGCAAGACAAGAGGCCCGAGTCCAAAATGCTTTGCCCCTCCTTTTTCTTAGGCGCCGCATTTTGAGTAGTTAAAATGCTTTGCCCTACCTTTCCTGTGGCGCTGCATTTAGGTGTTTAGTTGTAAGTCCGATTGTTTATTTTTTAATTTTATTATTTTTATTTATTTATTTTTAAGAAAATTTATTTATTTTAATTTTGTTTTATTTACTTTTATCTATTTTTTTTCAAGATAATTTTTCCTTCAAAATATAGGGTTTCATTGTAAATCATTTTTTGATCTTAATTATTATTAAACTACGTGTTTTAAAAGTTTCTTTCATTGAAGTTTTATTCCTGGGAGGTATTATTCTCGTTATCAGGGTTAACAGAATTCTATTTCGCGTCTTGCGTCAGGTGGCATCTAAAGCTTGTTAGTATTCTGGATTGTGAATAGTGTACAAGATTCAAAAACCCATAATATTGGTAGGGTATGGTTTGGAGAGTACATGGATCATAGTTTAACCAAATCCGTGAAAGAACTTGACAGGAGTTACACTATGTTAAAACAACTATGTTTCGTGATCGTAGATGGGGCATCAATCCACAAGAATCGCGAGGGTAGCAAACATGAAGGTAAAAGAACTCGTCCAACCATAGGCAAATTTTGCGACAATTGTGCATGCAACCAATCCCCGTTTAACAATAAAAGAGTTAAAGAATGGTAGGATCAAAGAAGGAGTGTCGGGAATCTACAACCAAATTATTTCGTTCAAAAATCTAAATTAATAGTTAGGTATGTTGTTCAATTTTTAATGGTTGTAGTTTAAATAATTTGGTTTCAAGAAAACTGGTAAACTTCTTAAAATTACCAATAGAGGTTTGTCCAATTGAGGATTATCAAGTTTGTAGGGTTCGAGTGACCATTGGAAATTTCTATAAAGTGGGAGTACTTTGTATTGTGGATGATACTGAGGTTGGTTCCAATTGTACCCCCAACATCGGTTGGTCAGCGAAAAAACACACCTCAACCGATGTTGACATCGGTCGTGTGGGTTAATGGTGCTCGGTTGCCACATCGGGCATAGTGGCCAAATTGAGGACATCGAGCTAATTCTGACCGAAGTTATTGCCCACATTTCCAACCAAATTTGCCTTTTGGGCTAAATTCAAAATAGTTTTAAAATTTTGACCGTTTGGTCATTTAAACTAAAAAAAAAACTTTTTAAAACAATTTTACCACTTTATAAATCAATGTTGCAAAAATCGTGAATCGGTGGTCGGGCGGCGACCACCTATGTGAGTAATCGGTCAAGTCGGGATTGTCGGTGATTAATCGGATTGGTATTTCTGCAATTTTTGGTATTTACGAAACCAAACTAAAAATCTTAACCGATTCCATGCTGCTATGTTTCGAACCTCAATTAAAAGGCTCAAATTATGATTATGATGCCCATTGTGCGTTATAAATGAAATATCGATCCCCAATTAAGTAGAATGCCTAAATTATTATTTTTTAAAATGACCGATTTGGTAGATTTTGACCGATTCGGTAGATTAATCGGCCGATTCAACCGATTTTTGTTCGCTTAGTGTTGATTTTTTCCTAGGGCGATTTTTCGGCCGATTTTCAAAATCGACAAGGTACTCGACCGATTAACGATTAATCGGCGATTAATCGACGAGTTGACCGATTTTGCAACATTGTTATAAATACCAACTTCACCTCAAACGATTCACCACTCACCATTTTCATCTATATTCATTTGAATCTAATTCCATCCAACTTCAAAATGTCAAAGAAAAATACCCACAATCAAAAACCGACGATCACGACTACCCCAAAATGCCCCGAATATGAATTTCTCATGGGAAAACAACTTCGAGTTAACCGGCATATCACCACAACAAAACCGCCTATTCGCTTTCGTCACAAAGTTTTGATTATCAATCACAAGTAGCTCAACCAAATCAAAACCAAAACCCGTTTTATGTTAACCGTCATTTTGTCCCACCGCAGCGTCCTTACCGATTCTGGAAAGAACCTAGTGGTCGTCGTACCATCAAACATGGACTTCATTTATCCTTCTCAACCGTATCAACCTTATTCCCGATTCAAGTACTAATCTTGACATGAATTTGGAAGATTATTTGTCGGAGTATAATCACAAAACTACCAAAGTCAAGATGCTTGATGGGCCAAGGTTCGGTCACGGTTCGCACCAGTTCGTTCCATGATTCCATTCCTTGAAGATTCGATGATGAAAAACCGCTCCCGAAGAAATGTCCCCATCAAACCAAAGCGACCATCAAGACGGCGAGGCCAAGGACAAAGCGAAAGCACGAAACAAGCAAGGAATGCCAAGAAGCACGTTGAAGCATGGACAAAGGCGGAAGAGGTCGCGCTTTGTAAAGCTTGGGTTTATGTGTCGAAAAACGGCGAGGAAAGCATCAAACCGCTTCAAGTTTTGGGAGTTAGTGATAGACTACTTTAAAAAGCGGCTCTCAGATCGAAACTATGACTCCATCACTACCAAATGGAAGAGTAGGATTCGTAATATGGTTGGTAATTATTGTGCTATCATGGAGAATATCAAGAATAACCATGGAAGCGGTGAGAATGATATAGACGACACTTCAAAAGCTCTTAGAGAATACCGTATGACGTACGGTCATGATTTCACTTTGGAGGAGTGTTGGGAGGTTTTAAGGGTCATGTTGCTTGAAAGAACATTGAGATGCCGGCTTTCGAAACGAATATTCGGAAGAAAACAAAGGGTTCTACCACTACCTCTGGTTCAACCCAAGCTCGTGATCCTTTCGATGTCCAAGATATTGAAGATTCTGATGAGGAAGGGACTAGAGAATCACGACCGGTTGGTCGTGACAAAGCAAGGAAGAAACCATCCTCCTCCTCTCATGATGATGATGTTCCATCAGAATCATTTGTACAATCGTTGGCCAAAATTTTCTTCAAGACCAAGAAGCCGTCAAAAGGGGAGAAAGGTAAGAATAATGAGGGTTTATAAGATACTTGGTTACCGTTGAGGGAAAAAGAGCTCGAGATGAAAAAAGAGAAACTTTAGCTCATGAGGCTATCAAAACAGAGTCCGACATAATCTTCTACAACACCTCAATCGACCCAAAATTGATGGTACCGACAACTAGAAGAATTGATGAAAGTCAAGGCAACAATCAAAGACGCTACAATTTAGATTATTAGTTTAAGTATTGTAGTGTTTATTTTAATTCGTATTGTAATGTTTTTTTAATTTCGTATTGTAATGTTTTTTTTTTTTAATTTCGTATTGTAATGAATTTAAATTTAATTGAAAAAATGTTTGAATTAAAAAAAAAAAAAAAAAAAAACACACAAAACTTGGGTCATCATTGTGGCATTTGGGTCGTATGCGGTGTTGGAGAGAGAAAGTTGACGTGGCGCTCCTGGGTCGCGATTGGGACCAGCCTGATGTGCGTCATATTTTGTTTGAAAAAAAAATGGTGATATGCGGTTAAGGGAAATATGATCTTCAACAAAATCACATGGGAAGGAAGAAAAATTGTTGTGGTTCCACCCAAAGTAAAACCACAATTGCCAAAATCCAAGGTTAAGGTTAAAGAAAACATTTTAAAGGCTGAAATTGTTGAAGATCGTGTTGATCACGAAATCCAAGACCAAATTTTGTGGAAACATGATAACAAAATTTCAACTTTAGTGATAAAAAAACAAATAAAGTTGGTATTTTGCAGACTTGTATAGAAAAAAGTGTGGGTTCTCAAGATAATGAAAATGTAAAAGTTTGTAATCGTGATCTAAACATGAATGTTCAAATCGAAGACCCAAAATTTTTGCTAACGTAGATAACTGGGAAATAAAGGTTTCATTTCAAGATTTGAAAACATTTGAAGTTTTTAAAGCCTCGTCAACACAAACTATCTATCCCAAGAACTCTAGGACGAGTTCTTTTCAAGAGAGGGAGCATGATGAGGGGGCGATAAAGAAGGATTTAGTGTTTTGTGTTGAATCATGTGGATGTGGAAAACGTGAGAAAAAAAATGAAAAAGTGAAGGAAAAGAGTCGAGTTGATGTAAAGTGAAGTGTAAAGCTGTTGAAGACAAGGTACACCTGTGGGTAAATGCTCGAGGTTGATTAAGCCTTTGATTGTAAGAACTATAGGCGAGTTCTTTTCAGTGATGGGGAATGATAAATTTAAGAATCGACCGAGCTTATACAAGCAAGGCAAGAGGTGCGAATCCAAAATGCTTTCCTCCTCTTCGTGGTGCATCGCATTTTAAGTGGTTAAAATTATTTGCCTCCTCTTCTTGGTATTTGCATTCGGGAAATTTGGTTGGAAGTCAAAATTTTAGTTTTTTACTTATCTAGTTATCTTTTGTCAATATAACTTTTCCCCTATAAATATAGGGTTTAGGCTTTCATTGTCAATCACTTTTTGATCTTGATTATTAATAAACTACGTGTTTTTAAGAGCTTATCTCTTGTTAGTTTTCTACTCCCATGATGTCTTGTTAGTTTTCTACTCCCATGATATTTTATCCTCATTATCAACCTTTGGATTAGGATTAAAAGAATTTGATTGCGCGTCATGCGTCATAAAATATCATCTTATATAGAAATGAAGTTTTTAAGATTTTGGTGAATGTATATTTTGCTATGATTTGGCATGTAGAAGATAAAGAAAATGGTGTAGCCCCATAAAAAGCCGAAACAAAATGTGGTGATGGTGAGGAAAAATGATGAATCTATTTTTGGGGTAAATTAATGACTTAGTTAGGTGAGTTGGGTGTGCAGAGGCTACCCAAAATTCAAGTGTAGCTTTAAAAAGGCATTCCATGGTTAAGTTAACAAAATGATTTATATATATATTTTGATCCAAGAGTAACATAAACAAATTTGAGTCTCTTGGTTATGCCAAGTTTTAATATTAGGAACTTTTAATGTGGTTCAATTTTAACACTTATTATACAATTAAAGTTAAAGATTGATGACTTTAATAAATTGACTCAATAATATGAAAGATCAAGTTCTTCTGAATTAGAACATTAACCATCATCAACCACTAGCCATTGATTTCAGAATCCTCAACTTAAATTAAGCAAATTCTAAATATTTAAAGTTTTAAAGATTGACAAGTGGTTAAGATATAAAGATCCATTAAGCAAAATTATTATATAGGTCTCCTTCAACTCTTTATCTACCACATATGTAAGATTCACTATCATATTCTCTATTTTATCTCATTTGTTAGCCATAGTGCAAAAAGTTAAATAAAAGTAAGGATATGATTTCCCATGTAAAGTTCTAAACGTTCTTCTAGTTTCTACCACATGTGACATGCCTATCAATTTTATGAAATTTTAAGATGATGGCCAATCCAATAACCAAATTGTATAAAAACCTATCATTTGGGAGTGTGCTTCACACGTTGATGTCACTTTCTTTTTTTAGCAACAATCTCCATTATCTAAACCATTAAATAATTGTTTGTAACCTTCTTTTTTCCTAAAGAAAATAATATATCTATTCTTCCTTAATATCATTATATATTTCTAAAGCAAAATAAATATATTAACGGGTATTTGTCAAATTTAATATAATCGGTGATGAACTTTATTTTATTTTATGTTTCGTAAAATTTCATTTCTTTGTGTCTTATTTTGAAACTTCCGGTTGTGAACATAAACCCATAAGCCAAATATAAATATAGGTGATTATATAAGCTGAAACAAGATCCCTAAGATTTGACAGATTTCAAGTTTATTTTTATTAGACTTGGAAGAAGTATAGTAGTTATATTTTATTTCATGATTTAGTTCTCTATACAATCTCTAAATTTTATTATATGATTTTGAGTGGTTACAAGTTGCGTGAAGTAGCTTTTGAGCCACTCACTAGAAAAATTCTGTTACAAGTTGAAAACTGCAAGTAAGCCAAGCAACCACATCAACTATTTTATCTTTTAGTTCAAAACCTATGATTAAAGTAAGTAAAAAGAGATATAATGTCATAGTGCTTTTAAATGTTTGAGCCTAAATTATTTCTATAAATAGTATTACTTTTAACAATTTAAAATATATTTTCTTGCATAGCTAGGCGAAGTTCTAAATAAATAAAATCCTATTTAAAATATAAGTACTTACTCTTTTTTTTTTCTTGGTTCATATTCATGAATAACCATCTATTTCACTATTTCAGTATAGATAATATTTCGTCATCCACCTCTACTGTCACTCACTGTCAGTTGAATATTATTATGATGCAATAAAAAACAATTTATGTGATTGTTACAGCAAATATTTTTTTAGTAGTATTTTAAATCATGTATGTTGTATATTATCATTTATAAAAGTTATACAGCGATATAAAGCTTATGTTAAGAAGTCAACAAGTTGATAAGGTGTTTGAGTAAGAGGATTGAGTAGATCACTAACTGCAACAAATAATTAATTTTGTGAATAAAAAAAGTTGGTCAACGGAAGTGGAGCTCCACTATGGTGAAATTGTTGGTGAGATTTACAATCAAAAATTAAAATGATAAAAGTGAAAAAAATTTACGTATCATATATTTTAGATGCATTTATAAAATATATACATCTTTTTTAAAGTTTTCTCTCTAATTTAAAATGTGTAACTAAAAATTATTGTCACTTTTTTAGAAAAAAAAAATAAATAAAAATTACTTCCCACTTTATATTTCAACTTAAAATTTGTTTTCCACTAGTCTTATTTCACTGGTTCATATAATATGTCTATATATATAATATGTTGTGTGAAATTATTGAATTGCAATAGTTTTAGAGGAGCAAAATAATGTTTATCAAGGTCTAAAACTTGTTAACTCAAGAACACGATTGAAATCCCACCCAACTCAACTAAATCTCCTACCTCTCTCTAAAACACTCCTACCTTTCTAAAACACATCCAACCAATTTCAATCCTTTTCTCCGTGAAGTACCATCAGGATCCTTTTCAGATCTTTATTTTCCTCTGATAAAGCGCTACTCATGGATCTGTCGTCTCATGCACTTTGTTGTTGTCGTTCTTAGCCACTCTTCGATCTCTTCCGGATCTGTTGTGGTCCGCCATCGATAAACTAACTAGAAATGCTTGGTCTTGATTAGATTTGTTGGGTTTGCTCGGCTCCTTTTAGGATCTTGGTTTATCTTATGTATGTTTTACGTATTTTGTGTCTTTTGTCATTTACATCTGTATGGTTGTGTCTCCCTAAAGCTCACTTTGGTGATTCACCAACCCTTGTATGGTGTTCTTTGTGATGCATCACAACTATTAGGTGTATCTTTCTTTTAACAACTTGTTGCCTCGTGTATTTTGTTTGGCAAGTCGAACGATTTTGCTTTATGTTCGATGTAACTTGTTGTGTTCAAATTACCTCCATTTGTGAGGTGTGAAATGAAATGTAATCTTTGTTAAAAAAAAAGTCTAAAACTTGTTTTGAACAACGATATTTGAATCCGTGAGAGTGAAATATGAGAGACCTGATACAACTATAGTACTATACCTATAAATCACGTTGTTTAAATCAAATAAAAGATAAAATACAATAGTTATCGGTGATAATAAATTGTGTATTAAATAGTTAATACTCCATATTACTTAAATTGGTGGATATAGAAAAATGTGGAAAAGGGTTTGGACTATTTCATTTTGGAATCACTCCTAAACCTAAATCAAGTGTTAGTAATTCATATGTAATAGTTAGCTTAATTATGGCCTTTATGTTTGTTATTAGCCTTAAGCTTATGTAGAAGGCCCATGAGCTTAGGCCCAAGCCCATAGGAGAAAGGAAGGGACTAGGGTGTTGCCTAGCTTCCTCCTATAAATACTATGTAATAACCCTCACTTGAGGGTTGGTTGTTCAATTCATCTCTTTCACTACTCTCGCATAACCTTTCTTCATAACCGGTTTATAAGCGTACGTGTGTGTGTGTGTTTGGTTTGTTCAACCAATCTTTCTCTTCTCTATTTCTTTCATTGATGCTTGTGTTGTAAAACTAGTGACCTAACGATGGTATCAATCGCCTAATAGTTGGGTGAGCGTTTTTGCTTTTGAAGTGGGTTTTGGTCCTCTGGCGTAGAACAACGCTAACGATTGATACTTTGGTTCGCTTAAAAACACGTTTTTACACTTTTTAATCCAAGATTCTTGTACTTTCAATGTTTTAAGGTGTTAAAATAACTTGTTTTTGGCAAAAGTTTCAAACTTTATCGTGGATCATCGTTTTAAGCTAGTTTTTGTTCGAGGGTTTCGTTCTACGCGTAACTTTGTTTAGGCGTTTTGGTTCATCAAGTTTCACACTTTTGTGTTATTTTGGTGATATTAAAGCTATCTCATCACAAAAATCGGTTTAGAAACATCTTTGGGCAAAATCATTTTACGAGTAAAGCTACGCGTATCAAAACCCTAGTTTTGGCGTAACTTTATCCTTGGTTTGATCTTGGTTTAGTGGTTTACTCCGTGTTTTCTTGCTTGGATAAGCACGAAAATCGTCGACTTTGGATATCTTTTGCCTTTGTGATAGTGTAAAGATCACTTGAGATAAAACCTAAAATTACGCATAAGCATAAAGCTTACGCGTAGAAAATCCTACGCATAAGATTTATCTTACGCTAAGCTTAGTCTTACGCATAAGGTAATCCTCGCCTAAGTTTTCTCGCCTAACTTCTTGTTTTACGCATAACTTTAGTGCTTTTTCCTACTTACGCGTAAGCTAAACCTCAGCGTAACTCTTTGCATTACAGCGTAACTTTGGTGTTTTACGCATAAGTGCTACTTGGTTTATTGTGATTTCTCGCCTAAGGATACTTCATCAACAAAGGTTCATTCGACTACAAAGATCCATTTTACCAACACAAGTTTTCAACATGTCACAACCACCATACTCTAACTATTTCCTTACACTTATTCTCAGCGACAACAACAACTAAGTCCACAACATCAACAATGGAATCAACAACAAGCAATTTATCAACAACAATTTAATCAACAACATACTCCACAACTTGGAGCAATTCCTCCACCACAAATGGTTCAAACACCACCAAGTCTTCAAGTTCAACCCTACACAAACGATTTCAATCAACATCCATCAAGGAACACTATGAAGGAACCCACTTGGTTTGCAAAGATGTGTGAAGCTTTAAGCGACCAACAATCAATTCATGATTTGGATCACTTGATAGACCTCAATGCTCACTCCGAAACTACGATCAATGGGTAATTAGGTTCTTTAGGTTTTGTGATGCGAAGAAGCCACATGGAAAGTTCTTAAAGAAGGTTATCTTGGAAGGTCCATTTCGGATGCCTCTTGTCATTGTGCGGAGATCAAATGCTAATCCACCGAGAGATGAACAATCAAACATTGCTCTATTGCGGACACTGAATCGGAAGAACTTCTACACTATGAAGGCGATGAGCTTGCAATGCAATATATCCTTTTAGGATTACCAAACCCAATTCTTGAAGTGTTGATGCTCAAAAGGCGCAAAGGCAATGTGGGAACATATTCATCTTCTTATGGAAGGATCGCACTCAATCGGGAGGATATGGAATCCAAAATTTACTTGGCTTATGAACACTTCTTGATTGAACACGGAGAGACACTAGAGTCTTATCATCATCGATTCTCGGACATCATCAATGATTTGGATAAACACAACATCATCATGCCAAGAATTGCGGTTAATACTAAGTTCTGAGTAGTCTTGGTCACGAATGGGAGAAGTATGTCATTTTCTCCGTCAAGCGAAGAACATGCATCATTCTACATACGGATTGTTGTACGATTACTTGAAGCCTCATGAAAAGGAAGTTGATAGGAAAGGATTCTCCGTGCTCAAATTGCTTCACCTTCACATCCGGAAAATCAACAACTTGCCTTGTATGCTCAAAGCAGTTATCCTCCTCAACGACAACTCAACCAAGCGCCACAATCACACCAAATGATCAATCACAACAATCTCAACATAATCAATTGGTTCCATACAACAACAACAATGCTCAAGCATTTGTCGGTGAAGCTAATGAGGAATCGATCCGTTCGAAGCATTGCAACAAGGATTTGTTATGATTGCTAATGCTTTTAGCGTTATACCAACAAATCCAACAATCGTATTCGTTCCTCATCTAACACAAGGAATCAATTTGTTGTGAACAATGGACGAGTTGAAGTTCGAGAATCGTGGTTATGGTCGTCGGATGGGCGGTGGTCAAGGGTTTAATGCTATGGGTAGGAATAACAACGAGCTCAAGTGGTGGAGCAGGAAATGCTCGAGAATGGGTTGAATGGTCTTGATGCTACAAGCGCAATGAGAAGGACACTGGCTAATGCATGCCCAAAGCCGAGGACTAGGGGCGGTGCTTATCACAAAGAGGCTCTTCTTTTGGCTCTTAAGGATGAAGTGGTGGAACTCTCACGGACAAAAAACGAGTTTTATGGCGGATCTGAGACTCGGATGATGATATGGAGGACTTGCGAGGCCAATGCATTTATTATGTTGATGGCTAATATGCATGAGTTACACATGAGTGACACAGGCCCAGTGTATGACAACGATGGCTTGTCTCGGTGCCGAACAAACCATATTTATCTACGATCTAATATCTCCGCCAACATCCGAATCCGCAAGGCTCGGAATGTTCAAAATGAGTCATCCACATCTCATTAAGCGATTTTCAATTAGACCCGTAGTTACATTTGACGATCAAGATGACCTTATGGTTTCCATTGATAATCAAATTGACTCGTGGTTATACTTGAGGATCTAAGTAATGATCATGTTGTGACTCGCGTTGAACACGCCGAACTTTGCCTCATCCAGTTTTGCTCGTTTAATTCAAGACCAACAAACCATAGTGGAAGAATGTCGTGCGATAAATCGGGACTTGAAAAGTAAAAATGCCTTTGTTAACCAAGGATTTTGAATGTTTACAAAAGCAACTCAACTTTTCAAAACTCAAGAAAAAGCGTGAAAAAGGTTTTGAAGCCGCCTTTGCTAAATCTCATCAAAGCGAAAAATATTTAGAGACGGATCGTGATCTAGCCGCTTGAAGAATGCTTTGTTATGCGAAATAGAACAAGCTGAAACATGAACATAAAAAGCAAATTAACGCTCTCACCTTGGAAAATCAAAAAGCTAAATTTGAGTTGTTAACTTGTCAAAAGCAGTTCTCTGCATACAAAAAGCATTCAACGAAGCGAATAGATGATCATCTTGAAGAAATTATCGACTTGCAAAACAAACTTAAAGAGTTTAAAGCATTGTTTACAAACATGGTGAGTCGATGGCGCTATTGAAAAGTTTACTTTAAAACCCAATCAAATGGATATGGGTGAATCTTCTGCGATTACAAACCTAAGCTTTCAACCAAAGCATTCAAACCAAATCACGAAGTTTCGGTCGAGAATATAAAATTGATAATTACATTATGAGTGTTGTTGAATATCATCGTCAAGAGGAATTAGATGCGAAGGCGAGTCGATCAAAATTAAAAGCTGTTGTTTACAACAAACCTTTTAATTATTCAAAACCGGTCACTTTCGTCACACCAGCAGATTCTTCTAACACACCAAGGGTTATCATAAAAGCGTCTCGAGTCTTCTAATGTTAATCCCCAACAGATTATGCACAAATTTATGGTCCTTTACCTTCCATCAGTGAAGTAAACTCAAAACACGAAAATCGCAAAATTCTTAGATATTTTGACATTTTCATGGTGACCTCAAAACTTTACAACATGAGATAGAATATCATTACGAAATCAAAGTTCAACATTTTCAATCGCCTGCGGCGCGAGAACAAAGAGACATTTTTAGAAAAATCTTTTACCAAATGTTAAAAATTTGAAAAATTGTGCATTGTCTTGGGAGCAGGACTTTCATAAGGAACTTGGATTGATGAAGGTCGTTTTCGAGAAAGCGAAACATCTATTTCTAATACTAAGCGTAAAAGAAAATGTTGAGAAAAGATGTTGATCGACTCTTGGAAGATGTTATCTGTCTTGATATCCATAATGTTGTGTTATTGAATTCTTTGTCATATGCATCGATTATATCTCTGCGATCTTGTTGATAATGTTGTAGCTGTTGAGAATCGATAATGTGCTCGGATCGAGTCTTTAAAAGTTGAAAGCGAGCGTCTCTAAACGAGCTTTCAAATGCAAAGCGTCGTCTTCAATGGTGTCAAAAGATTGTCAAAATCGTGAACTTGCTTTGCAAAACAAAATCCACCAGTTGCAATCAAACAATTTTAATCCAAAATTTGAGCAAGCTGGATGATCAAACGTGTCTTTGAAAAGTCAAATCTCAAAATATGAACAAGAACTTGTAAAAGTTAAGCAGAATATGGTGTCATATTTGATTTACTCAATAAGACTCGTCATGAAGCATCAACGAACTTGATCACTATCTTGCACACACTAGAAGTAATGCATTTCTTTGGTAACATTAGATTACGAAAATCAAGATTTGATTCACACTATCTTTAAGTTAAGAGAAATGTTAGGAAAGTATGAACAACTTCCGCCTACCGTGATTAAGAGAATAGCACCGGTAACACTTAGTAATCGTGAACCTAGAATGCCTCTTGCCAAAACACAAGTTGCTAACGTGCTTCCTTCTCTTGAAAGCAGGAATAGTTGCCTCTTTTCCAAGCGTCCGCACTTCACGACCTAGGAGCACTACATCGAAGAATAGGAAGTTGCGACCTAAGAAAAGATCAATAAGGAATGCTAAAGTAGAAGAACACCCTAGGACTATGAATAAGACTCACGTTGCTTCCACTATAGATATTGCGTCGGCAAATGTAATAGAAATAGTGATGTAACGAATGCTAAACCTTTAAGTACTTTTGATATTGATCGATGCACCTTGTGTTATTTGTCGTAAAAGTATGAATTCGATTGTCATGACAAATGTGTTGCTAAAGCTATCATCTCTCGTTTAAGGAATCCTAAGAATCGGAATACCTCTAGGCCCACTAATCTTTCTAAGTGCGTGCTTGGTAAACCGCCCTCTTTAGATTCTAAGAAACGCATTGTTGTCCCTGTAGCTCGGTTTCACCTCCTAAGAATGTAGTACCACCTAGTGCATTCACTAAGACTAAAGCAAATACTAGTTGGAGATGGCGAAATGGATATATAACACACTAGGATTTAAATGGATGCCTAAAGTTATTGATGTGTGTATGTCTACTATAAGCGCTCGGAACCCTCTAACATTTGGGTTCCACATCTACTTCTATTCCATCGTGTAAATGCGTGTGTAATGCGGTGATCTGAGATCATTCTCTGGATTGTTGATAGCGGATGTTCCCGACACATGACGAGCAACCTTAAGCTGTTATCAAACTTTATTGCAAAGTTCATTGGCTTTGTCGATTCGGGAATGATCACTTGCGACTATCATGGGCTCGGAGACTATATCAATGGGAACATCGAAATTAGCGGGGTTTATTATGTGGAAGGCCTCGGTCACAATCTGTTTCGATGGGTCGATTACGTGATGGAGATTTGGAGGTTGCTTTGGGGAGAAATCTTGTTTCATTCGTGATCTACAAGGAAGCGACCTTATGTCGGCTCGCGTAACTCAAGTCTTTACACTATCTCTATGCAAGACATGGTTGCTTCATCTCCCATCTGCTTACTTTCAAAGGCAACATCAACAAAATCACGGCTATGGCACCGTCGTCTCTCACATTTAAACTTTCAAACTATAACCAATCTTGCTCGACACAAACTAGTTGAAGGTCTCCCCGATTCCGGTATTCTAAAGATCACCTTTGCTCGACTGTGAACAAGGGAAAAGCACTCGTGCTCATTTTCCTTCAAAGGTGGAACACGACTCTCGACATGTGCTTCATCTTCTTCACATGGATTTGTGTGGCCCGATGCGGCGTGCAAGCGATCAATGGCAAGCGCTACATCTTAGTAATTGTTGATGACTATTCACGATGGACTTGGGTCTACTTTCTTGAAGCAAAGACCAAGCTCCAAGATGATCATCACCTTTCTCACGAAAATCTGAGTTCGACTCGAAACACCGTCAGACAAATCGAGCAGACAAAGGCTGAATTTGTTAACCAAACTCTTCGTGAATTTTATGAGAAAGTGGGAATTGACATCGGACATCTATTGCACGTACACGAGAACAAAGCGGAGTTGTTGAAAGAGCGAAACCGAGCGTTAGTGGGCTGCAGAACAATGTTAATCAATGCTAAACTTCCGGATTACTTATGGGCGGTTGTATCTCTGCATGCTATACTCAAAACCGTTCTATGATTACTAAGCATACAACAAAACACCTTTTGAGCTTCTCACAACCATAAACCGAATCTCAAACACTTTCATGTATTTGGATCCCTTTGCTATCCGAATAATGATCGTGATGATTTTGGAAAGCTCAAAGCCAAAGCGACATTGGAGTCTTTATTGGATATTGTGAGAATTCTAAAGGTTACGGATGCGGAATCGTCGTACAAAGCGAGGTTATGGAAGCGATTCATGCTCATTTTGATGAACTTACGGAAATGGCTTACGAGTATAATGACTTGGAACCGGTCACAACCGCTTAAACTTCCTCAAACCCCATCATCGGTGAACAAAGCCCCGACTCACTCGTCAACAAATGGAAAGGTTATTTGCTCCTTTGTTCGGTGGCGATATTGATGAGCGTGCTCGGTGTATCCATTGTTTCATTGCTCAACGATACTACTCTTATACGATACACTGCTACAACAACTACTGTTGAAGAAGCACCACCGATTGACTCCACCACAGAGTTGAACAAACCGCTTCCAACAATGATGAACCGGTGATGATGTTCTTAATGAAGTACCCCACTGCGATTTTGATCCAAATCGTTCTTTAACCCGTTTGCTAATGACACTGCTTGCACGATGTCGCGGAATCATCAACAAACCATTTGAATCCTCGAATCGCACAATGTATACCAACATCAACCCTCTACACATCGATGGACAAAAGACCATCCTCGGCAAATATTATTGGCAACCCGAATCAACCGATCGTTACGAGACAACGTCTTCACACGGATGGTGAACATTGCATTTATGCACTCGGCATCTCGCCAATCGAGCCTAAAAACATTAAAGGCGCAATGACAAAAGACAATGGATTGAATCCATGCAAGAAGAACTCAACCAATTCAAGCGTCTTGAAGTATGGGGCGGTTGAAAGAGAACGAGGGTCTCGTCATTGGTCTCAAATGGATTTGGAAAAACAAATTGGATCTTTGAAGGGCGTAATCGAAACAAGTCACGTCTAGTTGCTAAGGGTTATCGTCGGGAAGAGGTATAGACTTTGAAGAATCTTTTGCTCGGTTGCTCGTCTTGAGGCATTCGGATATTTCTCGCGTTCGCGGCTCATATGAATATGGCGGTCTTTCGGATGGATGTCAAAGCTGCGTTTCTCAATGGACAAGCTGAAAAAGCGGTTTATGTCGACCAACGGAAGGATTCGTTGATCCGAGTTCCCGAACCATGTCTACAAAGCGAACAAAGCTCTTTATGGTCTCAAACAAGCTCCTCGGGCATGGTGCGATAAGCTATCATCTTTCCTCATTGCTAATAATTTCACCAAAGGTTGGTCGACCCTACTCTTTTTATACAATATCACGGGCACATATCTTAATTGTTCAAATTTACGTGGATGACATCATTTTGGGTCTACACATAAAAAGTACTCAATCGCTTTTGCAAAACTAATGAAGAAAAATTTTGAAATGTCCATGATGGGTGAACTTACGTTCTTTCTAGGATGCAAGTTCATCAATCACCCGTGGTATTTTCTTGAGTCGGTCAAATATGCCCTTGAATTGTTAAACAAATTTGGAATGAAAACACTGTGACACTTATGCCACACCAATGACTCATACCAAGAAGCTAGGCGATTTACATGGGAAATTAGTGTCGACCCTACAAAATACCGTAGTATTATTGGGTCTCTCATGTATCTAACGACTAGCGAGACGATATTGTCTTTGCCGTTTATCTATGCTCCGTTATCGATCGCGACCAAGCTGAAACCCACCTCTCGAGGCTAAAAGAATCCTCCGATACATCAAGGAACCATTAACTTGGGGATCACGGTATCAGAAGGATTACGGTTTTGAACTAATCGCTTTTTGGATCTTGATCACATGCGGGATGTTTAGATTCACGAAAAAGTACTTGAGAGCACTACAATTTCTTGGTGATAAGCGGTGTCTTGGCAATCGAAGAAGCGAGGATTGTACATCGTTGTCATCAACAAAGCGAGAATATGTAGCCATGTCGCGTGTTGTGCTCAAGTCATCGGATGAGAACACAACTCAAAGACTATGGTTACGTGTTTGTGAGAATCGATGTCTTTGCGACAATCGGTGCCATTGCGATCTCGTGCAACTCGATTCGACATTCGAAATCAAAGCACATCGATCTTCGCTATCATTTCATCAAGGACCATGTGGAGCAGTGCAGTTGAATTATACTTTGTGAGTGCAGAATACCAATTGGCGGATCTACTCACCAAAGCCTTGCCTCCGCTAGGTTTAATGAGTTGGTCCACGGATTGGTATGCGGTGTTTGACTCAAGAGGAACTAGATGATCTCTTAAAGCAGTCTTAAAAACGGTCAAACACCAAAATCTCTTTTGTAAATACTTTTTCAAAACAAAATACAAAAATATAAAATCGGATAAAACAACAAAAATATTCTTCTATCTATTTTTCTTTCAACATGGCAAGTACATTTCTTCCGTCAACACTCAAATCTTTCAAAATTCGGTATTTTTCGATCAAGTGTTGAGGGGAAAATAAATATAGCTTGTTTCAAAATAACCGTGTACTTGCATGTTATACTATCCGGTTGTTTCTTTAATAATGGTGGTCACATTTACGGTTCTTGACACTCCTCGGACTAAAATTTATAACCTTTCATTATTTCTTAAGTCGAGGGGGAGTGTCGTCAAAGTTATTTCCAAGAATTCTTCGTTTGGTAACCAAAATGGAAGTTTAAAGGCTTTGGATGAAAATGGAAAAGGTGGAGGGACTAAAACTGCCAAAAGCTTAAAGTTATTTTAATAAAAACACCTCCACCTAACTTTCACTTCACATTTATTACTCATACCAAACTCATCCTACGCCTAATATTCAAGCTTCAATTCCGTGTTTTTGATCATAAAATTGTAAGTGTTTTCGTAAACTAAGCGTAATTACAAGCAAGGGTTTTGATTTTATGCAAATCCAACGGCTAAAGCGTGAGATATGAGTGATTATGTGTTCTACGCATAAGCGTATGAACACACAATCATTGGTGTGTGTTTGTGGTTAAAATAAGTGTGTCAAAGCGTTTCAATAACATCAATGATACTATGTTTATCCTCAAAATCCACCCGAAACACGAATTGATTGATTTTCTAAATTAGGGTTCATGAGTCGGTTTGGGTGTTTTCAAATGTGAATGTTTTTGGTGTTAAAGATTGTTGTACAATGTTGTTTTCAAGTTGAATTAATCATATCTAAGCCCGAAACTACCCGAAACACTAATGATTCATAAATTGAAAATTAGGGTTCTAGTTCATACAATTGGGTTTTCTTGATTGGCCTTGAATTTGATGTTAAAACTTGGATAGAACAACTTACTATGCCTCTAAGACTTACGAAACACTTTGGTGTAATTCCTATGGCTAAAATTCTTAAGCGTAATCTATGAACTATTAGGGTTTTGGTCTACGCGTAAGACTTTTTCTGCGTAAAGCTGTTTAATGAGTTTCATGCCATGATCATTTTATAATGAATGTTAATGTTAATATTGATGTTATGATGATGTTATTTCGGGCTTGCTACTCGTAAAACTCAGAATCAAGGTTATTGAAAATCTACGCATAAGGATCACCTTACGCGTAGAAAGTTATCGTAAGAGAAATCTTCGGCGTGGCGTTCTAGCGTAAGGTTCTACAAAGGGACTACGGCGTATCTGTGAAGGATATCGTAAGCGATGACCTCTCGCATAAGGTCTACTCTTACGAGTAAGCCTTACGCGTGGGTTTTATATCGCCTCTGGCGTAAGCTTTACGCATAAGGTTCCCTTTTCCTCGCGTAACATTTCTTACGGCGTAAGTAAGGATCCTACGCATAAGCTTGCGTCTCTGGCGTATACTTCTCTGTTTACGCATAAGCTACCATTTCTCGCATAAGCCTTGATCAAACCTTCATTATGAATTGTTACGGCGTGCAAACTTGTAAATAAATAAATCATAACGTCACGAAACCAAAAATGTCACTAATAAGCTTAAGCGTTTAATATGTTGTGTTAAATAAGTGATAACATAAACTTTAAAACTTAAAGTTAACTAACTCACGAAACTTATCACGGCGTCATTGGACTATTGAACAAACAAGTGACTTTGGACTCGTAACTATCATTGACATTGCACATTCAATAATTAGACAATAAAACCTTACATTGACTAACATTATGTCTTTCGATATGTTGGTTCTTTTGGCTAATGTTATTTCGAGATCACGACATGGTTGCTCAAATGAATGTGGATGCACGGATGTTCTCACAATTGGCGATATCTTCCCAATGGCTATCAGGAAGATTGGAAAGAACAACCCGGGTTGACTTTGAAACCCTCACTGTTCGAGAATCTTCTGTTTGATTGCTATGGATATTCTAAAGAATCATCCTTACGAACATGCTCTCACATTACGCTTTCTGATCTGGGAGATCTACATTCATCGTTTTGGAATTCAATGCAAAGGATCAAAGGTCAAAGTGCGGTGTGGTGGGCTCAATCACAAACAGTCACCATCACACATGCGGACTTACGGGTTGTTCTTCTCATCACGACATCGAGCCAACCGACTTCTATGCCACACTTTGAAGAGCAGTTTGCAATTCTTGATTGATATTGGCTATGATGAAGCTTGAGGAACTATCTCTAAGCATTCTCATGTGGAGCTTAAGAACATTCCTCAACCGTGGAGAACTCTCTACATCATCATCACCAAATCATCTGCAGTCGTGATAGTGGCTATGAGCATCCCAAGCTCATGGAGCGCAAATCTTTTGGTCATTAATCAACATGAAGCACATCGAGCTGGAAGCTACGATATGGGATGACATGATGTCATTTCTCAAAAAGCTTGGCTCAAAGATTCCCTATGGATACACTAAGCTGTTGATCCGAGAGCACTTGGGCTTCATCACGATATTCCCAAGAGGCTCAATGACCCCAACAATCACGACATGTTATGCGAGCCTATTCTAACGATCGAGAATCAAGGAATCGACAACAAAAAGCGGTCTTTGTGTTACACGATCACTTACATCGGCGAAATCAAAAGCTCTACACATACAAAAGGTATCGGAAGCGGTTAAAGTAGGCAAAGTTGGTCATCTCGATGAGAAGTCTTGGAACACCTACGGAGAACCCGAAGAGGCGGTGCGAGGAAGTCTTGCAAGCCTTGAAAGTCGAGGAAGTACCCCAGAGGAATCCTCCAAGTAAAGGATTGTTCCTCTAAGGAAGTTGTTCCTATTCCCATTCAAAGTCTAAACCACAAAGAGAGCTAGTGGGCGAAAACTACGAAGATACACAATCGGACGAAGAGGTCTTCTACTACGAATGCGCAACCGAAAGCACCTCCTTGATAGCAAAACCTCCCGGTCCACCGGCTATCAAGGAAAGGAAGACTCGATGCTTGTGCCTTATGAAGAGGAAAGCTCGGAAGAAGAGCCACTGAGGCGATTACGGGAGGAAGTTCAAATTTGTTAGACTCCAACACGTTGCGGAGGAATTTGCTAAAGATCAAATGGGTGGCCGGAGGGTCAGTGGTGATGTTCAACCCACACGGATCGATGCGGTTAATCGACCCGATAAAGGGCTGGTGCCACCACTCTTGAGCAACAACAAAAGCGCGTGGGAGAGTCTATTAAGTTTGACATTGAGGAACGGATCTTGAGAAGTGCGAGAAAGATAAAGGCGATGAAGAAGCTAAGTGCGGAAATGATGAAGATGTTGATTATGAAAAGTTTCTTCTTGGCGGTCCGTGCGGTCTAAGGAGAAAACTTACGAACCTCTAAGGACCAGAATCTCCTCACATCTCATCATCATCGGATTCATCTTCTCACTCCTCACCACCACCATCAAAAGAACAACAAGATCCACATCGGATCGGTGAAGAAGCCAAGCGCCTCTTGGATTTCTCAAGCTAAGACACGAATCGTTAAAGGCGTCAAGCAGTCGGAAAGAAAGGCGTGCTTTACAAGAAAATGAATTTTCTTCTTGATCGGTCTGATATCTTCATGGCGAGAATGACGAGATGAAAGTTGAAAGGAGTATGTCGAAGCTCATGAAAGATGATCTTCAAGGAAAATGGGCGAGATGATCAAAGGATACACTCACAAGTTCCTTCTTGGCGTCGTTCCTAAAGCGACAAAGGAGATGTATACGGACAACTTTATCCGAATCTCTTACATCGGCCAAGCAAACCATGAAATCAACTCCAATGAATGTGAACATCAATCGAGTTGAACCCACAATCTTCTCGGATGATGAATTGGTGAACCGGCTAGTAGCTCAAATGTCGAAGCAGCTCGCAGCGTTTGCCTCCACGAAGCTAAATTGTTTGAAGCATTCTTTGGAATACCAACTCGGTCGACATCTGAGAGAAGAAGGCATGTAAGGCCTAAGCGTTCAAGAGGCGGCGAAGACAAAGATCGGGATAAGGATAACGAGCCCAACGCGCGAAGAAGTGCGGTGAATCATCATCTTATGCAACCTCCACCCCAACGGACTCTGACTCAACAAAGGTCTCCTCCTCGTTCTTCTCTTGAAAAACCTCAAGATTACGAGTTACCACCCGGACTCGAAAACCGGTGATCACTTTGAGTATCTGGTGGTGACGATGAAGAATTCCATGAGCCCCAACAACAACCCATCTCTCCGACAATGCCAAGAAACAGAATCCTCCTCAGGCCTAAGAAGAAGAAGAAGAAGGCGCCTATGGTGGCGTCTTATCATGGCTGAGCGAGGATGATCTTGAGGAATTTGAATGGTTCTCGAAGCTTGTTGATTCCACTCCTTACCGGTGAAGGTCAAGAGGTTCGAATGTAGTACATTGGAGCATGCGAAACTCTTGCAAGAAAAATTCCGTGTGAAGAAGATGGCGAAATCCGAGTTGAGCGAATCAAGAATGAAGCATTTCAACTTCTCAAAAACGATTCGGAAAGTGCTATTGAAGTTGAGTATCACCTTGATAATATAGCACGAGCCATGTCTAACAACATGGATTGGCTCAACCCGAAGCAAACATCGACTTCACCAAGCGGGACAACCCTCCATATTACACCGGTGGTCAAAACCTCTACCAACAATTGGCCAACGGATCGACCTAGGATTCCATTTCGATATTTCTTCAACAAAGACTTGGAATTTCTTCTACGGTGGCGATGGTTCAAGGAAATCGCTACATCTCGACACTTCCATTCCGTGACCATATACTCTAGCGCATAGCCATCGAGGAAAGAGCTAACCACATGTTCTCCAACAATGTGGAAGTATATGACCGTGATGCATTGTATGGGATTCACCATTGGCGAGCAGAAGAATCTACTACTGTTGCCGGTTGAAGTCTCAACATGAAGTGTTCGATACTAAAGCAATCGTGGCCATCAAACATGTTGATCTTTCGTCTAAATGGGACTACACTTTCCTCAAGAATATTGTGGTCAAAAGGCAAGGCGAAGGGATTATGCATTCTCTGAAGCGGACTTTGAGAATTTGTCTATCAACGACATTGAAGACATGTACCTTGCCAAAGTGCGAGGTCGCATGAGACAATTTTCAAGCTGAAGTACAACGTGAATTCATCAAGTCCTTGCTTATCTTCATCGAAGCATAGTCATCAAAGAGCGTGTAGAAGATCTCCGACTTGCGGTTGAATCATATCGGACCGTGTCAACTTCACTCCACCTCGGCTAGATCTTCCGACATTAACCGACTTTCACAACACACACTCATCGACCAACCATTCGGGTGGTTTACATTAGTGAAACACATCGCATGGCTTGATGGCGTGTAAAGATCTTCACAAGTTTGGGGATCACACATTGAAGAAGGTTAGGGACGGATTGGCTTATAGGTTGAAGGATATTCATGAAGGCATTGGGTCACAAAGCGATGGAATTCCAAGGAAAGGCGGGATGTGAGGAGGATCATCGAAAGATTGATGAAAGGTTGTATCGGCGGGACGATTCGAACTACGGAGAGCTTTGTGGCGGTCGTCGAGTTGCTCTCGCCGGCTATCAACGCCCGATTCGCATTCACGGAAACATTGATGGACTTCTGGTACCCTTGAGCGCTTCTATTTCATAATATTTTGGATGTGTGATTAATTATGACAATGGCTTGTGCACACATATCGATGTACAACCCGTTCTTGTCAAGAAAGGACCACGTAGTGCGCTTGATTGCCACAATCCTTATAAAAGGAGCGAAAGCTTCTTACTTTTGAGTAAAACCTATCAAACCTTTCATTTTTAAAGGTTTTGCTCAAAAGAACAAGTACTTCCGTATGATTTTCAAAACCTCAACCGTTTATATCACTTGTTGAGGGGAGTATTTGAATTAAAACTTTGTTCACAAATTGTTCACGATGGTCATCTTCCATAACACTCGAAATGGTCATATTTATTCTCAACTTTTCAAAATAACATTTTATATGCCATTTTGAGGGAGAAAATTATGTGATAAGAAATATGTTGTGTAAATGCAAATGAATCTTTGTGCTATAGACTTAACCAGCGAATTGTGATACTTAGCGTTAGTAACTCGAAAAGACTTGTCGGGACGGGTAATAATTTCAAGCTAGTTCGCTAGTAATGTAAGCGTGTCTCATGAAAGGACTTGTCCGAGTAGAATGTACCATTCGAGAAACTCTTGGTAGACATGAACTCGCGGGTTTGACAACCTTTCGAGGTTTGTCTACACCTTCAAGGTAGTTATTAGAGCTAGTTGTCACCTAAAAGGCGACAATGTAACTCTTTAACTATGCAGCGTAACCGTGTCTCATGGGGATTGTCTATCTTGAGTTGATCAATTCATAAAGTCGCGCTCTTTCCTCCTTGTCTGATTTCGTAAAAACTCTTAAGCACATGTGGAGGAGTATTTACGCAAAGATCAAACTCTTACGGTGGTACAAAATGTTTTACAATCATAACCGTTGTAAGAGATTTTCTTGAAAATTGGTTTTATGGCAACATAGGTTAGTCATGGAGTTATAAGGTGACTAAGGTTAGGAATAACCGTCCTATGATCCCTTGAGCGGAGGATCTACCAAGGACATCACAAATAGTTAGTACTTAGAAGTCCTTAGGTACGATTATAAAAGGAGAAAATGAGAATCGGAGAAAGAAGGAGTTGAAGAATTAAAAGAAATGCAAAGAAAAGGGTGAAAAAAATAGCCCTCAAATTATTCAACTTAGGGCGGACACGGGTTCAATTCATATACTCTTGGTTGTCACTTAGTGGCGCCGGTATTGAAGATTAAAAGTCGTCATGGACCCGATGGCGCATGCACTAAACCTTCTTAGCCACTCAAGTTTCTCTCAAAGAAGCTTGTTTCATTCTCACGGGAACCCTACATAATCTATCGGCTTTCTCTTAGAGATATTTGGTATTGAAGAAGGAGACCCTCTCCTAGTCTCCGCTCGGGAAAACCAAAAAGCACTATTGAGTCTAGAGCCACGAGATTCATCAAAGATCTCTTAGGTACACTTGACATTTCATCACTTGATGTTCAACAATAAGAACATCGGTGAGTGCGTTATCGAGTCCTTCACGGATCTTAGCAATCATCGAGAACATTTATGAGAGGTTCACATCTGTGATCCTCGGTGATTGAATGGAAACTCTGCCGGTCAACATCAAACGACCACGGCGGCGGTCACCGGTAACTCCCGTGGATTACGCTTAGTGTGTCTCAAGCGGTCTGATCGTGAGGTGATGCTTGGTGTACCTCGGCGACTCATCGAGCTGTAGGTGTACTTGGTACATCGCGTTATCTCACTTGTGGGACTCCGGTTCGAGAGCGGCCTTTGTGAGAATTAGAGTTGTGTTTTCACACTATCTTTGTTAACACTCTCGAAGTTCAAACTTGTAAGTGCGGAATCCGCTTATTACTAACCGTTTTCATGTTTTCTTCTTATGGAAGCTACGGAGGCGGAATGATCGTCTGATTCTTTTCATGCTCACGCCAACATCATCACTAATGGAAGTTCTATCTTAAAGCAACACAAAAGTCGAATGATTCTTCGTCAAATCAAAGAATCTACAAAGTTAAAGACTTAAAGAACTTCATCGATCTTGAAATCCAACGTCAAAGGCGTGTGAGCATGTTGAAGAATGGCGTGGAACCTTTGGAGCGTGAAGCGGACACGAAGGCGAGACTTGATGCGAGACAACAACAACATACTATCACTACCATCACAAAGAACAATGATCAAAGAACAAAGTTAAAGATGGCGTCAAAGCAAAGCTGTTTAAAGAAAACAATTTCTCTACTTGGGAGATTGTTCAAATCAAGGCAATTCTTCTCACAAGAAAGAAGAATGTCGGAAGGCGTCAAAGCTACTATTACATCAACGCCTTCACCGTTCATATTCATTCATCACCAACACTTAGGGAGATTGTTGGAATCACTCCTAAACCTAAATCAAGTGTTAGTAATTCATATGTAATAGTTAGCTTAATTATGGCCTTTATGTTTGTTATTAGCCTTAAGCTTATGTAGAAGGCCCATGAGCTTAGGCCCAAGCCCATAGGAGAAAGGAAGGGACTAGGAGTGTTGCCTAGCTTCCTCCTATAAATACTATGTAATAACCCTCACTTGAGGGTTGGTTGTTCAATTTTCTTTCACTACTTTACACATAACCTAACGGTTTAATTATATACGTGTGTGTGTGTGGTTTATTGTTCAACCAATCTTTCTCTCTCTATTTCTTTCATTGATGCTTGTGTTGTAAAACTAGTGACCTAACAAACCTATTTAGCCGTGAGCGATTCCATTGAAGACACGGCAAGCTCAAGCATTGCCGAAACCCGGAGTCGTCACCCGCTTTCGTGAAAAAGCTTTACAAACTCTAATGAATGACTATTTCGTCGAACGACCAAAGTTTCCGGCCCATGTTTTTCGTGATAGATTTCGTATGAATAAAAGCTTGTTTTTAAGAGTTGTTGGTGGTGTTGAAGCGAGATTCGAATGGTTTCAAGAGGGCCAAGACGCGAGGGGGGAAAAAAGTTTCACGGCGTTACAAAAATGCACATCGGCCATTCGGCAACTCGCAACGGGTGAACCTCCGGATAGATTTGATGACTATTTAAACATGACACTAAGAACGTCAGGTTGACCTTCTCATATTTATTTTTTTTAATTCGGTTTTTTTATAAAGTTTTCGTTTTTTTTTTACTATTAAATATTTTGTAGGAGAATGCCTTGATCATTTTTGCCATGCGATAATTGAATTATATGGTCAAGAGTTCTTACGTGGTAAATGACCCATGGCGTAACGGTTATTCGAGGCACATGAAGAAAATATCACATTCACGAATGCTTGGTAGCATCGATTGTACACATTTCGTTTGGCGAAATTGTCCTAGACATTGAAAGGCCAATATAAGAGGTGATCACCAATACCATTATTATGCTTGAAGTCGTCGCTTCAAATGATTTGTGGATTTGTCATTCGTTTTTTAGTCCTCCCGGTGCAAACAACGATATCAATGTTTTGAATCAATCTCCATTGTATCTTACGGAGCGAAATGGAACGGCGCCAAACAGTTCATTTTCTCTAAATGGACGGCTTTACAAACGTGGATATTATCTTACCGATGGAATCTATCCTACGTATTCAACGTTTGTTAAAGCATATAAGTATCCCACTGACCCGAAGGAAAAGAGATTCAAGAAGCTACAAGAGTCTGCAAGAAAGGATGTCGAACGAGCTTTTGGGCGTCTTAAGGAAAATGGATGATTCTCAGTCGTCCTCTCCGGGCTATGTCGGTCGAAAATATTCGACAACTCGTTTATCGTGTATTATATTTCACAATATGATTTTAAAGGCGAGCGAGATGGCAATATCGGCGGTTCATATAATGGATCGGTAGGTCGGCTTGGTTTATAATGACGATGTACTACATGAGTTACTTGATGAAGATATCCATATCCGTCTCGGATATGATCTTACAGAACACGTAATGCTCAAGACTTAAAGATACCGATAACTAGTTATTTTCTAAGTTTTATGTAATTTTCTTTTAATTATTAATGAAATATTATGTTTTTATTAAATTGTTTAATATAATTATGAATATAAAAATAAAAAATAAAATTAAGTGAGGCGTGGGATCGTGGTTCTGTTAAAAAGTATGGTGATACGTGAATGAGGTGTAATGATATTATTGATGAATGATGGCGTAAATGATCGTAGAGATTATGGTAGCACCAAAAGTTAAGTGAAATCAAGTATCACGAATAATTTACCACTTGATTTACTTTTATCAACATGTTGACTAAAGTGACCATACTTTTCGACCCCGAAAAACACTCCATCGGGACGGTGAGTCAAATATCATGTTGTTTATTTGCCTTTTTCATATCAAGTTGTTAGGCCCATGTGAAATTGTTGTCATTATAAATTAAAAACATTTTTTAGACAATAACTGAATGAAGAAGAATTTTTTTTTCAAACAATCAAAGTTTGAATCAGTTGGAAAAATTATTTCTTTTTAAACAGAGGCGAGTGTTCGATTCTCACTCCATGCAATAAAGCAAGTCTACTTTTCTACCTTTGAGTAAAGGTAAAACTGTTTACATCTCATCTCCTTCGTGTATCGTGAAAGACGGAATTGGTACCCATTTTTTTGAGTTTGAGCTCAATAAAGCCGAAAAAAAACACTAATTGAGATATTTTATGGGATTCTTTTAATAAGTTTGATATAAACAAAATGATTGGTTAGTATTTGTAGTTGAATGTTGATGCAATAATTATGAATCTTTAGGGACACTTAATATGCAAATATACTCAAAGTGCATCATCTTTAGACAAAACATTGCCTAAAATAGGGTATGGTGTAAGCCATCTTTATAACACTTCAAAGTTCATATGACCAAAAGGGTTTGTTTTTCTCTTCACGGTACTCAATCAAAAAGAGGATTTTTAGGTGTATGAACGAATTTGTGGTCTAAAAATAAAGCATTTCGAGTCAAAGGTTCCAAAAAATTATTGTCCAAAAACTATAATATTAACTAGAGTTCTAGCTTAATTATACTTGTGAACTTAAAACATTATTTTTGTTGTAAAAAAGATTAGAGGGATAAAAAACTAAAATGGATTCTAAGAGTATAACCTTATAGTTTATATATCGATATTTATTAGTTATGCTTACGAGTTTAATATTTGGTATTGTTTTAAAAGTTAGATTGATTTGACAGACAATTTTAACCCCGAGTTTATTTTTGACCCTATAAAACCCTACCCTATTATTTCTTTGGATATATTAAGCAAAAATGTGTCCATTTTTATCCATAGAGTTGTTTATTAGTTATTACTAAGGCTGTTAAGATCGAGATCCTACTATAAATCGGTTTTATCTTTACGGATCAAGATCGTAAGATACTAGTTAAATTCTCAAATGTCTTAGGCTGAACGCGGTAAGCATGGAGATCGACTAGGCGATCGATCGTCCCTTCTGTGGGTGTCGATCGCCTAGTGATTGATTCCCTTTTTTTTTCTGCGTTTCAATCGTTTGTGCGATCGACAATTGTCCCTTTCGGTGGTCTTTTTTTTTTTCTTTTTTTTTATATATATTTTTTAGTAGCAACGTTCATATTAAAACGGTAAAAAAATAAATAAACTTACTTTTAAACTTAAATACTTTCACACTATAAATAACCCACTCATTTCACTATTTTATTCACACATGCGCTCTATACACATTCAAACACATTCTCTCAAATCTACATAATGGATTCTTACAAGTTATTTATTGCCGATTCATCTTCGGATGATGAAAACGAAGTTAATAGCGAGCTAGTGTTGTTTGCGGAAGAGTGTTAGGAGGCTTATCAAGCGTCACAACCTAAAATCTAGCAAAACCAAATAATATGGATCGTTTGGGTGCTCATAATCGTTTAGTGGCGGCCTACTTCTGCGAAACCCATAGTATGATGAAAGAGGTAACCGATCATTCCTCTTATTTTCAACAAACTCCTAGTTGTGCGGGCACACTTGGTATTTCCCCATTAATGAAGTGTACTTCGTCAATTGGCATACGAAGTCAATCTTGATTCTCTGGACGAATATCTGCAAATGGGTGCGAAAGCAATTTGTGAGTGTCTCCAAAAAATTTGTAAGGTCATCATGGAGTTACATGGTGAAGAGTTTTTGCAAAAACCGACAGTTACTGACATTGAAAAACTCTATGATCATCACTACGAAAAGCATAGGTTTCCTAGGATGATAGGAATGAAGCATTGATTGTACAAATTGGACGTGGGCGAATTGCCCACACGCTTTAAAAGCTCAATTTGTAGGGGTGATCACGGGTCAGATCCTTTCATTTTATTGGAAGCGATTGCCTCCCAAGATTTATGGATTTGGCATGCGTTCTTTGTTGTCTCAGGGATGAATAACGACGTTAATGTTTTACGTCAATCGCCTATTTTCAATGATCTCAAAACGGGGAGAGCATCGAATGTGGAATTCGTTGCTAACTACGTGGCTTATAAATGAGGATATATCTTGTTGATGGGATATATCCGGAATGGTCCGTTATTATGAAGTCCATTAAAAATCCAGGGACGAATGATCACAATGAATATTGTATAAGGCGATGCACGAGCAACAATAAAATATGTGGAATGAGCTTTTGGTGTCTTAAAAAAAAGTGGTAATGATTAAATATCGGCTAAAGGGTTGGATGAAATCGCCTATCGGATATAATGTACACATGTATCATATTACATAATATAATAATTCAGGACCAAAGGCGGGCGATATCTCTCATATTCTTTCGAGCGAAGCAACACCGTGCTTATGATCCCGTAAGAATGCATGTGGAATTGTTGGAAATTACCAAGGAGATAATCAACAAAACAATTTATCTGAGCCTAAAAGCCGATTTGGTGGAAGACATTTGGCATCATCAAAATCAAAACTAGTTTAATCATTTTATTATCGTAATGTTTTAATGTTATTTGAATTTTATTGTAATGTTTTAATTTTATTTGAATTATTATGTAATGTTTAAATTATTAATGAAATTTTAATTTTGTTGTTAAAAATCTTTGAAAAAAATGAAAAAATAAGAAAATGAAGGTCGCGCTTCTTGCAAGAACCAATCGCTTAGGGGTCGTGGGAGAGAAAGGCGGACGTGACGGATAAAATGAGGGTCAATTGGCCCCCTTAGTGTGTTCAGCCTTATTAGTCTAGTTATTCATATTCAAAGCTAATTTTATGAATAAAGAAAAGTTCTCAAAGTTATAATAATACGAAAATGCAATGCGTAATGATTTAAAATACTAATTAACTAATCGATAATTAATGGTGCTGAATCTTTTAGTCTAAAAATCTATATATTTTACTCTTATAAAACATTTATAATTATCCACGCTTGCTTGAGTGTTTACTCAACAAAATTCATTCATTTATGTTTGATTAGTTAGTTAATTCAAGAAACGTTAGATTGAATCGGATCGAGATCTTATAATCCTATGGTAAGATCAAGATCCTATGTCTTTAAGATCGAATCGGATCGAGATCTTATGATCCTATGATCGAGTTGATTTCTGCTAGATATAAACAACTTTGAAGTGCCACGCAAACCCTCCGAAAAGAAGAACTTTACACGGTTTGACTACGTGTGACGATGGGTTGGCTACGTGGATTAATCGACCAAAAGATCAAAAACCATGATTATCCAAAAAAAATTCCTACGAAAGATCAACTCGTTTTTGCTTAGCGAGATTGTAAAATCAAAAGATCTTAAAAGCTAAATTGAAATTTTAACTGCTATGGTTATTACAATTCACTTTATTTATAACCAAAGTCTACTTAGAGTTTAACATAACAATAGTACTGACTTTTAATGTTGACACAGATTATAAATGTTTTTTGTCTAATAAAGTCGGCTTGACCATTCTTTGGTTTTTATTATTTTCAAAACCTTGAAAACAATACAATGTTTAGTGCAAGAAAGACTTGAAATTGTGAAGTAAATTAACTTTAGTAAGCTTCAAGTATTCTATATAATTTCAAAACTTAAGGATGCCATGACCAAATCTAAATTTAAAACAAAGTGATACATATTTTTCACAATTAAGTAGCAGTCTGTTGAGGTAATTTTACTAAAATAAAACGATGGTGACAATGAGTATTATGAGATGGTGATCGTCCAACGGATGCTAATAACTATAGGTGTGTATTCACAATTGCATTTTTAATATAATAAACCACAAGAAACATGAGTTAAACAATATATGCAATCAACTTTATTTTAGCACTTAATTTAATGTTAACTTCACCATTTCTTACTAAAGTGTGCAAAGGGTAAACATGTTTATTCTAGTTTATTTTGTTCGGTAACCACAGTTTCCGACTTTTTGGCCAACTAATCCAAAGGATTTGAGTCCACTGCCACCTAGATTCAAACCGGGTAAAACTCTCTCATTTTCAAGAAGTTTGGCGTAGCCCCTTTATTCTAGTTTATTGTTCACTAAAGTTTTATCAAAAAGAAAGTCAGTCATGATATATATGTTTCACTAAGTGATAAAAATATATTGGTAGAGATAATTTAGGCCAAAGCCCATTCCCATACCACACATCATAACTTTTTCTCCTAATTTAGCAACATACCTTAATTTAATTAAATGACAAAAATGAAAGTATGTAACTATTTCATACAAAATAATGAAGGTACATGCAAGAACTTAAAACCAAAAATTATATACCTAACTAGAACTTATAGCTATAATCCCTTGTTACCTAATTCATCAAATAAAAATTAGAATTTTGTAATGAAAAAAAAGTCCTAACTTAACATTAAATTGGCATAAATGACAACATGATAGCAGATAGTGATATTGTCTAACATCAATTTTAGTAAGGAACTTTTGTGTAGGATACCAACTTAAGGAAGAAGTTGTAACAAATGCATGGACCAAAACAGGATCAAAAGCATCCATCACTACTAATCACACCCAATCCTAACTTAATTCACACCCAACCATCTGCCTAACCACTCTTCTACAACCACCAGCACATTTAGATATTTGTTGAATACGGCTCGAGAGTAATTAGGAGACGTGGCGTCTTGTGCACATAGTGTTGTTTGGTTTTCTTCTTGTGATAAGAACCGTCTTTCTTTCTGTAAATGTGCTACTAAAATTTAAATTCTAGTAACGAGTGCAAGTACAGACAACCATGTTGAAAAGTCTTTCACGCATTTAAAGTGCTAACGGAAAATTCACAAAGATGTAAACAAATCCTAGTAAGACTAGTTGAACCACACAAATACCATGTTCGAGTTCGTTTCCAATTATATGACTATCAGATCTAGCAATAAATAAACTCAAAAAGATACTTGTTAGATACAAGTTAATCTCTAGGTAATCCTAAACATTTTCATGTCAAATAAGCATGACCCATAACTTGAATAAGGTTCACAAAATTATGGGCGTTTACTTCTAATTTAGACCAATTTTAACCCACCACAATAGATGCTCTAAGAATCCTAGTGACGACTTTAAGTACACGCAAGTGTTGGACTTGGACCACATAAATACCATGTTTGAATTTTACATTTCAACGCCTCTTCTACCATAACAAAAGCAATGGCCAACTCACTTGTCATGTTTATCGGCTCAAATAGATACTTGGCTGCAGATAATTAGAAGACCAGTTTGTTGTCTTATGCACAGAGTTTTCCGTTTCTTCTTATACAGTAATAGTTGTTTTTTTCTAAACTAAACGCGCTACTGAAATTTTACAAAGGTACAATATAGGAATCCTAGTAAAGATTGGGAATATAGACAAATTTTGACCAAGTAAATACCATGTTGATATTGTTCCATTTCCTATGACTATTACAGTAAGCACCACAAGTCCCAAGCATTGTAAATGGTCGCATTAAAGCAAAGGTCATGTTCAAGAAGCGACAGCGAGACTGTTCCAATAGAATGAAAATAAACTCACAAGTTATTTAAAGAGCCAGATGTAGTTGTACATTTTACACCAAGAGTTCAAGGAATCCCTCATTGATTATTGGCTAAATACAATGCACAAGTATTTCAACCTACAGTCTTGGAAAAAGTAATAACCTCTATGCGAAAAACTGTAGATGAAATAGGGGTCCGAGTAGATGCGGAGATTGACTAAACAAGGTCCACCGCAAAATTAGAGTGGAGTCAAGCCGACCACACCTGCATATATCAAATTGACTTGGTTAGCATCGCAAAGGCATATAAGATGATCCTTTGCTTGATAAAACAACGTAAATATGCTTTTTTGCTCGCTAGACATTTAACATATTTATATTTGCAAATAAGAGCTCTAATAGTTTAAGCTTGCAGTTTCAAAACATATATAACCAAGTCAAAGGAAGTGCATGTTTGTAGCATTCGCTACAGTTAGTGGTGGTCCGGTAGATCAGGATTTCGAACCTGAGTATGCACTACCATAACAAAAGGAACCGGAGACAAACCAATGTTCACAACTAGTTAATAGTAGATTCTCTTTGGGTATGTTCACAAAAGTGAATCAAAATAGGATTCTTTTCGTCTATTTTGATATAATAAAGCCTTACTGCTATACTAACAATCTTTCGGATGTTCTCTTAATTAAAAACAGAATTACTACATCTCAAGTATCTTTCATCTTTTCTTTCATTTTAGATCATAACTAATCAAGTAACAAACTTTCCGCAAGGCTCAGTCATGACGATACTCTCATCCAGAATCATCTTTTTAGAGCTTTTTTACTAATGATTAATGTGCTAAAAATGATTTCAAAATAATAATATGGTTTTACTGCATATGTAATTTGAAAGTTTTAAGTGTCTGAACACACATTGGATGACTTTTTACCCATTCAACCCATACGACCCATTTGAGATCAAATATATCAGAAATCAACCCATCCTTGGATAAATGGGTCAAAATCGTCATCTCTAGAATATAATAGATATCATCCGGGTTCACAAATCTAAGGCAGGTTGCTAAAGGTTGTTAGATATTATGCATGTATAAAAGCTAACAGTTAACACAATGTATGTACAATTATCATACCACAAGCAAGTCGTCCGCCTGCATTTCCAGTGGAGAGACTAAGTTCGTGACCACCTGAATATAAACCAACAAAAAGGATGAGGAAAACCATAATATATTACCCAAACAGTTACTGTAATTTTTCTACTAAAATCTATCAGATATATAACACTTTTACCCTTTCCAAGGTCGTCAGCTAGCTCATGGACCACAAAGGCTCTTCCGACCACAGCATTAGGCCCGGTCAATGGTATCTGCATACCAACACAAAGCAATGTTAGCCAGAAAATCCACATATTACACATCAGCAACATTAAGAAACATGTAACAAAACAAAAGTCCAAAATCAAACCTGATTATCGACAATTTTAGCCTCAGCCACACCTGCACATATTTTAACAAAAAATATTATAAAGAAAAGGAGTTACTGTATAAAATGTTATACTCATCGTAAATGATTAAACTAGAACTAGAACTAGGAGAAAAGTTGATGTATGTGCTAAAATACCATCGGCATTGGCAATTATGTTTCCCAGGTCACCCGCATGTCGGATTTCGTCTTCAGGAGCACCATGTGTAAGCCCATTAGGATTAAAATGTGGTCCTGACGTTAATCAAAGAAACCATCAAAATCAAATCAAAACAATATATTTATTTCATGAACCTAAAAATGTAGATTGTAATTCGATTGAATTCAAACCTGTTGATATGCATCCATTTGTGGTATCACCAAACTCATGCTATACATCAAAAAACACAAAAACATCATCAAGGCTTCATCATGTCGACTATATATGACATAAAACATTCATACAAATATCTGATGAATACTTACTAGATGAAATCCATGGGGTCCTGGAGTCAGCCCGGTTATCTTGACATTCACGGTTGTTGGACCTATGTCAGTTACAACAATAAGCACTCAATCGTCAATATAAACATAAATCAACCAAAGGCGTGTCAGTTTTTTTGTATTGAAAGTGATTATGTGATTTGCAATAAACTAAAATAGACAATCAAGCATAACAAAACAGTGTGTGGAGCTAGTCTTTGGCCGTGTTTCCACTCTTCAAAGTTGTGATAATCAGACAATCAACTAAGGTTTATCATATTCAGTTCATTGCAGCTGGTTCAAAACTGATCCCTTGACCCCTTAATAATCAGACAATCATATCACCATATCCAAGCAACAAACACTAAAGGAGTGTTTAGCGTTGCTTATGTAAACAACTTGTCAGCATACAGTATTTTGATACAGCTAATAAGTACTTTTGAGTATTGCGATGTGGTAAAACAAGTTATCAGTTTACTTAACATGTTTTCAAATTGCTGATTCAGATAAGCACTTCATAGTTTTCACCAATATTATAAGAATTTTTTAAACACTAAAAACAGCTTATCACCCCAATTTATTAAAACATGAGCAGATTCAAACACTATCATATTGAGTTCATTACGGCTGGTTCAATACTTACAGTTACCACATATACTAAAGGCGTTTGGAATTGCTCACCACTGGTTCATAAGTCTAGCTGCAGCAATAAACTATTGAAATAACCTATCTTATGCTTCTATAATAATGTTCACCACAGATACATAGGTAAACAACTTATGCTCATCACTTTATTTAACCTCTTTATCAGAAGCTGCTTCACATAAGCACTTTCAGCCTATATAATCACAGTTTCTCAAACACCAAAAAATAAAGCTTGTCAACTTATTGCACTTAATACATCAGAAAACCCAAACATTATCTCGTACATTGTCTTTCATAGCTCATAAGCACTCAGTTTAATCAAAAGATTTTGATGTTGTTGCTTATTAGCTTATAGTCTTATACCATCCATAAGCTCTAATAGTTAATCACTAAGCTGCTTAGATAAGCTTCACCAAAACACCACCATAAGTATAAGCAATCTAGAATGACGCTTTTTCAAAAGAAAGATACAAAAGCAATCCCAAACACCCCCTAACTATCATATAATCCTAATTTGATAGGTAAAGCTTATCAATTTATTGCATTTTACTAACTCATCAGAGCAAATCCAAACATTATCTCCTACATTGTATTTAATAGAACTAATAATAACTTTCGAGTATTTCGATGGAAGAAGACAATTAATCAGCTTATTTAACGTGTTTTCAAATTTCTGATTCATATAAGCACTTTACAGCTTTCACCACTACAATCAGAATTCGTAAAACAGTAACAAACAACTCATAATTAACCTTATTACAACACTTATAACTAAAACATAAACAAATCCAAACACTATGTCCTACATTATCCTTTTCAACTAATAATAAGGACTTCTCTAACACTGCACATTTCGGTTAGCTTATTCAAAACAGTTTGTGCTTATTAGCTTAACACCTCAATAAGGGGGTGTTTGTTTAAGCTTATATGTGAGCTTATGAACTTTATCTGATTTCGGCTTATATTTCATAAGCCTCAATTTTCGGGCTTATTTTGAAACATATGGGTTTATATAAGTTATCATATCATAATAAACTTATATAAGCCCACAAGTCTCGATATAAGCCGGAAAACACATAAGCTCGTAAGCCACATATAAGCTTAAACAAACACCCCCTAAGCTCATTCATATACTCAAAACAGCTATCCCTTGCCGCCTTGCGAGGACATAACTTTCTCAAGGATATCGCTAGACAAAGGGCATTAGGTTCAGAAAATGCAATAAGCTTATGTAATCTCTTCAAATAATCAATCTTATTCAAAACAGTTAGTGCTTATTAGCTTAACACCTCAATAAGCTCATTCATATACACAAAACAGCTACCCCTTGCAATAAGCTTATGTAATCTCTTAAAATAATCAAATTCCAAACACCCCCTTATCTCATAATCCTAACACAATACATAAAAGTAAGTATGAATATATTAATACCATCATTTTCTTGAGTGAGGGTAACAACCCCTTCAACACTAGAAGTCCCTTTAAGCACAGCAACAGCTTTCTTGGTAGCAGCCACAACTGTCAGAGGCTTAGGTGCTGTGGCGGCTGAGGCGGCTGAGAGGGTTAGGGAGTGGCGGCTGATGGTGGGTTTTAGTGACACACCGGTAAAAGATGACTGAAATGTGATTGTGTTGGGGTTTGAGGATGGGAATAGGAGAGAGTGTGTGGCGGCTGCTGAGGTGGTTGAGGATGAGAAGAGGATTGTGTGCGCCGCCATTAGTGCTGCAAGTGCTGCTTGCATTCAGTGGTGGGTTGGTGAGTGGTGAAGAAGACCAGATAGATTGTGATAAAATGATAATGTTGTGTTTTTTTACTAGATATGGTATGAAGTGGTGTGTTTGGTGATGTTTTTTCTGGGTGTGTTTGGTTTGGATTCGTTGACATGGATCTTCATATGAAAAGATGCCACTTGGACAAGCCCAAAAGACAACTCAATTTCTTTTTTAAGAGCACTTTCTGTCTTTCTCTTAAGACAACTCAATTTCTTTTTCAGGGCAGGCCTAAGCATCACATACCCAAAACTGATCGAGACCGAGAGGATCGACTGAAAACCGATTGAACCAAAGGATTAGCGATATGGTATCGGTTAGAGTTTTTCCTTATTTCGGTCTCGGTTCTGTTTAATTCGGTCTGATCCGGTCTTACATTCGTTCCGGTTCACGGTCTAAGATTTTGGGCTAATTCTGTCTCTGTCCGGTCCGGTTTTTTACTAATGATTACCCCTAATTTAGAGTATGTAACTCAGCAAAATAAAACACTCCTTTCATAACTCAAGTTATAAAACACCCATGGACCTTACAGTTTGTTTTTTATTTTTTAATAAAACAACACGTTAATCTAAATTTAAAATTCCATTAATAAAAGGGAAAAAAATACATAAAGTAAAAAAGATAAACATACAAATTAAAAGTAGATAAACTAAACTAGTTTTAGGGATAACATTTGGCCCGGATTCTTTTTTGGCCTCCTCGATAATAGCCTTGTTCATCGGATCCATCCTGTCGGTTTTGATTGTAAGCGGCCTCAAGTTCTCGTTTTGTGTTGAGAAATTCCACTCTCGCCCTAGGATCCTCGATTACATGTATGAAACATTCCGCCAAAATTAACTCTTCGTTTTATTTCTAAGACGTACGAATATTTCGGTTTTCTTTTCCCGATGTTTCTTGGCTTTGCCTTTGTCACGTTTTTTACGGCTTCGGATTGTTGGTTTGTTGTTGGGTTTGTCATAATTGTTGGGAAAATTGGGGTTGGTTTAGTTGTTGGCTTTGTTGGGATTGGTGGAATCGTTGTTGAGAAATTTGAGCTTGTTGGAATTGTTGTTGAAGTTGAAATTGTTAGAATACTTGCTCGGGTGTAGGAAATGGGTTATAGTTGGTAAATTGGTTTGTGATTTAGTATGACGAGCCGAATTGTGGAAGTTGGTTGGCGTTTGAGCTGATGGAATTTGCAGATGTTGATGTGTTTGGATTAGTGACGAGGAATTCGATATTTGGTTTTGTAAGTTGGCGAGCATTTGATTGATCCATTGATCAGGATTCATTTTGTGAGTTTAGAGGTGAATTAAGAAAAGTATTGTTGAGTTTAAAGGTAGAATGTAAGATAGAAGTGTGTGTAAAAACTTAGAAAAAAGTAGGTATTAATTAAAAAAAATGATCTATTTAGCCAACCTAACATCCTTTTTTTCTAAAATACTTTAAATAACGGCTACATTTGAGAAGGAAAAAAAAAAGAAAAAAAAAAAAAACGTTGGCTGTTTGTTTCGGTGCCAGAACCTATGGCGCTGGGGTGTCAGGTTAGCATTACCCGTTCGTGTTATACGTCGGCGCGAGGCAATAACGAGCCACGTACCGGATGCTCTAATTATTAAAAATTCTAAAATGTATTGTCATTTTATTGTATTTACATTAGCATATCACTCACAAACTCAGTTTTTATTTCAATCGGTGCTATGCGCGACCAACTTGTTTATGTCTTCCCGCGCAGTTAAACGACCTTGTAACAATAACCATGCGTCATTATGTCACAAAAGTTTGCTCCACGGGTGATAAATCCATACCACCACAAGTAGTCTAAAATCTTGTCACTAAATTTTGAATCATTATTATGTGTATTGAAGCAGTTTATTCGGAGTATACAATTTGAATAATATTGGGTAATATTACACAAAACTAGTAATGAGATGAGTAGGTTCAGTTTAGGAACTATGGGCGTTTGGAAATCCTAAAGTTAACGGAACCAATAACGTATAACATATTAGTAGGGCGGACTACGCAATACTTGTTTAAGATTGGTTTAGTCTCAAAAAAGCATAAACCATACCTTCTCTTTTGGGTTAGTGATATGAATTTGATTCGTTTCCACAATGACATCAGTTTAACGTAATGGAAACAAGTTTGGTTTCAGCTCAGATCAAGAACCAATATTCGTCAAAGCCAAATTTTTAATCAGTCCAAACCGCGCTATGAAACGGATCCGGACCAATACGATATTTTGTGTTTGGTAACGTTGCACTAGCCTAGTTGATGTGAAACAACTAATTTCAAATTTTCATGTTTCTAGTATTGGTATTTAAGGGGTGTTTACTTTTTCATTTATTCTTTATTAATGAAATAAATATAGACCAAAAACCTTTACAATCTTTTAATTGGGAACTCATTAAAACTACACTTTCTTTAATAAGTAGCTAATCAAGACCTTTGTATGTAGTAAACACTCCCTTACTCTCATTAGGACATAGTCTTGGGCTTGTCCTAGACTCCCAGGGCCTCTGTTCAGGCTTAAATACATCATTGGTCTACTCAAAACGAAAAAATGAATATAAGTTTATAACCAATGATCATGGGCTTCATTCAGAAAATGATCCTGGGTTTATTCGAGAACAAGTTTTCTTGTAACCAAAGCGACAACTCAAACTTATATTCAACATTAAATTTTGTTGATTAACGAGCAAGAGAGAAAAAAAATGCAGATATTTACATAAACAAATATATTTTACATATTTTCATATTACCATTATAAAACAATAATAGTTAGGTTCAATTGTAACTTTGTAAGTATGATCGTTTAGAGCATTAGGTATGGTCATTTTTGGCTGGCGCCAAACCTACGTGGACTGGCATCATGGTGGCGCCACTACCCCACACCCTCCCACGATCGAGAAAGTGAGTAAATTGGCGTAGCGCCAAATGGAAAGTTTGTGTTTTTGTGTTTTTATTTTTTTATTTATTTTATTTTTTATTGAGCGTGTGTTTTAATTGTGTAGGGTGGGTCTTGAAAGTATGGTTTTGTCTTGAGTAACAAAAGAGTGAGTTTTTTGGTGTGTGAGTGATAAGTAAAGTGAAGGGGAAAATGGTGATATAACATGACTTGACACAACTTCTTGACTTCGATTTGAGTGACTACACCAAATGCTCTTATAAGAATAAGTGTACCTGTTAGGCAAACACATCAAAATGTGTTAGGCTAATGCTAATTGCTTGGTTGGTTACCCCCAACCGAGTAGACGATCGAGTTATACCCGCTAGGCCAATCGAATGCAACCGATCAAACACTCAACTTTTTCATTTACTTTGTTTGTGAGCCAACCGAGTAAATGGGCTTCTCTCATTGTTTTATGTGTGTATTTTTTTAATAGTTTTTGTGGGGTATGTTTTTTGTTATTGGTGCAAACTTGCGGTTGACTTATTAACAAATACTTACAGTCACCATCAACATTCGCATATTACCATCATCTTGTATGCGATTTAACTCACGTTGATTATATATGCATTGTAGTGAAGTCTTTAGTATCGACATAGGCCAAGTACTTTACTATAATTTTCTAAATCTTTGTATTTGACGTTTAGTATTCCAACCAACAAAATTTATAGAATCATCATGGTCAAGCATGATTTGAGATAACTTTTCTCCCATTCATGAAAAACGTTGTGGATAAACTTTTCTCTCATTCAATTATTGATTTGAAAAGGTAGTGTTAGAAAACATAAATATGTCATTTATCAGTTGTCGACTATAACAGATTCGAAAGTACTCATAAAACAGCTCGGAGTTAGGTAGGGATCTTTTATTTTAAAACTGACAAACAAAATGGTTGAACAATTTGATTTGCACGATCTTTAAACACAAGAGGTTTTTTTTGTTTAAGTACTTGGAAAAGATGAATGTTTGACTCAGATCTACACGGTTTAACAACAATATACGCGTGACTTGTGACAGATCTACACGGTTTAACAACAGTATACGCTTGACTCGTGATCATTTATGACTTTTTCCCTTACCATCACGAAATGTATACTTAGTGATGTATGAACGCTAAACTTTTTGTGAAGAGGTTATGTTACGCTATTACACTATTTGGTAGTAGCTGATTTGCACGATCTTTGTAACAACAAAATCAAAGTTTTTTTGATACTGAAACAAGCATCTCTACCTTCTATTTAAATATAAAATGCACTATGATTTTCTTTAGAAATTTAACAAGTTGATAAACATTTTAATTGTTTCATCAATGAGTTTTATTCTCTATAATTTTACAATGACATTTTCGGTATATTTGTGTCTCTAAAGAACCTTTTCTGCCCTAAACAAATCAAACATAGGCTTAAGACTTGAGCCTTAAATTTCTTTTATTGCATGCACATGATGCATGAATAGCGAAACTCAAAGCATAAAAGCAAGGCTACGCTCTATCAATTAATAAAAGAGCTAGAAGTCTTACTTGAAACGTAATCAACTCTCTATTTTTACTTACAACTCACTACTATTCGTACTACTCGTATCTAATTAACTAAACTAAGACTATGACTATGTTGGAAACATCTTTGTGTATATTTCTAGGAGTAAACAAATGAATTTCTATTGAAACTTCTAAGCATATACATTTATTTTCTTGAATGCAACTCTGAGTAGTAATATTGCAAATTTTGTTTAGAATGGTAAATGGGCTTGAAGTGGGCCCACTAAACAGTAATGACAGGCCAATACCATCAAAGATATAAATGCGAATAACACCATTCAAGGAGCTGTGAATCGGGTCAGACACCCAGCCTGTAAAACACAATGGGTGGGCCCAGTTGGCCCAAACAAACTCCTCAATCTACACAAGTTTTTGAACAATTTAACATCTATGCCCCTCAACAATAATAACTACTTAAAGAGGTTGATGGAGACCACAAGATTAGAACTAATGAATAATGATAAGAATATTTGGATTGTTGATTTAAAAATGATTATGTGTTTTAAAACGGATAATCGGATAATCGATTATTATAAAACGTGATTTTCTGACATAATATTTGGATTCGATTATGTTGTTTCGTATCATGATAATCGAGATAATTACTTTTTGAGTGTTTGTCAAATCAAATTATTTGATAGATTAATATGTAAAATGACTAGAAAAGACAATCTTTTAACAAAAGAAAAAAGAAAAAGAAAAAAATCTTAATCTTTATATATGTGTTGAGTTTTACTTATGCAAATTTAACAATGAACATTTTTTTTCTAACACATAAATGTTTATATGAGTAACTAAAACACTTTCTATATCTACTTCAAAAGTATTTTGTCTGTACCCATCTTATCTATCTATATCTATACTATCTATAAAACAGAAATGTCAAAGTGAAAAAGTCAAAAAGTGAAATGTTGAAAAATTAAATAGGAAATGTTGAAACAATTAATTATGAGCAATTTCAACTATTAATACACATATGTTCAAAAAACTATTATGTAATTGAAAACCGGTTGACCCGATTTAATTTGACCGTTTTTCGACCCAACTGTCGGGTTGACCGATTTAAATTGACCTTTTGGCCGGAGCAGTTCAACCGGTTGAACCAGCAGGTCGAACCAGTTTCAAATCGTTATGTTTAATCCAAAATTCTCAGCTTTTATTATTTTTCGTTTATAACATAAACTTAACCGGTTTAATTTGACATGTTTTCCGACCCAACCCTTCGGGTTGACCAGTTTAAATTGACTCGTTTTAATTGAAACGGTTCACCCGGATGAACCACCCGGTCGAACGGGTTTCAACATTATGTTTAATCACAAATCGCCAGCTTTTATTACGGAGTATTTTTTTGTTTATAAGCCATAACCCTTTTCTTATCACTAAAACTATCTCGCTACTATAAAATCTGATTCTTGTCTTGAAATCTTATCTAGTCTAAAAGAAATGTATGAAAATAATCTTCTTTGGTCCAATAAAACCAGATATCATCCTTATATTTATTCTAACCACAACATCCTAATGAAATCGTATTAATTCAACAATTTTCAATTGTCTATGACCAAGAAGTTCGCCATCGATTGCAAATCCATGAGTGTAGAACTGTTGGCGTCGATGATCATTAACCAAAAAATATCGTAAACTTGTTAAAAATTTGATTCGATCACCGAAGGAATTGAATGAAGGTAAAAGCAGAGAGTTTATGAGAAAAAATTGAAATCTATACTACATTATAAAGCATTTGGGACATTCCTAAAAATGAAGGCTTAAAAAATTAATATTCAACACTTGCTATTAATGACAAATTTTAATAAGTACATCTATAATAATATTTGTTGCAACACTTTAAAGCACTTCTTTTAGACATGTTTTAAAAAATAATAAAAAATACAAAGTAATTTAATATAAGAAAAAAACGTCGATATGATAAATCACAATAAATGTTATTTTAAAACACCCCTAATATGAAAAATCTTATTATTATACATATTGTACAAACTAATAAAACACACAAATCTTCATGCAATTTATATGTAAAAAGTTCACATACATATGGTTTTAAAAAAGCAATTTGGGCAATGGGTTCGGTAGGGGCCGGAGTCACCACCGGTTCGGCTAGCCCATAAAGTCGTCCAAAGCGATATTATAAATCGATATAGTTTAAAATGCATCTATAATAAAATGTTCAAAAATATTATTAAATCGCAAGAGTGTCTAGAGAATCGAAATATCGCTTTTGAATTTTTTTAATAAAACTTACAGTAAAACTAAAACTTTGTTTTATAAAAATCGGACGATTTTTCAAAGCAAATGATCGAAGATGCAAAGTGCTAAGCGCTAAGTGCTAATTATATATAAGTCTTGATTGGCGTGACTAATTCATATGGTAATTTGATCCTAACAAGGATCTTGGAGCAACGTGGAAAATCGATGGTAAATAAGAGGAGTGATAATAAGTGGAATCATGTGTCACTAAATGAATAGATTAGGCGTAAAATTAGTCACACGAATTAAGATCTCAATCATTTTCCTTATATATATATATATATATTAGCGGGGGTACCATGCGATCGCGACAGTGCTGTGACTAAATCTTTAGGCGAACAAATGTTATTTTTTTAACCATTGGATTTCATATTTATGTTTTGATAGCTTAATTAGATTGGTACATTATGGTTAAATGGTTGTATATTTTGGTGAAGGGGTGTTTTTAATAGTGTATTAATTGTAGAGGAAAGTTATTTTACATACTAAACTTTTCTTACATATCAAAGAACTTATCACTATCATACATCTAAAATAAATCGATGGTTGAGATTAAAAGCGTTTTATTATTTACTTATTTTTATAATTTAAATATATTTTAAACCGTTAATCGTTAAGTGAAAATATTTCTGTTGTCATGAAAAACATTTAAGTATCTTTTCATAAGCAGTGACTTTGATATATTTTCGAAAAAAAAAAAAAATTGTTTTTCACGTTTTTCATCTTTTTACGTTCTTGAAATTTGCATGAAAAAAATCTTATATAATTAAACACTAATTTGAATATCACATGTGATATTAGTGTTAAATCATATATGATATGTGATATCACATGAGATTTTACACTAATATCACATGTGATATTACACTGATATCACATGTGATATTACATATCATATATGATATAAGACTAATATCATATATGATATAACAATAATTACATGTGATATTCAAATTAGTGTTTAATTATATATGATTTTAATTTAATGCAAATTTCGATGCGTAAAAACGAAAAACTTAAAAAAAAAAAAAAAAAAAAAAAAAAAAAAAAAAAAAAGCGTGAAAATACGAAAAAAAAATTGTCTAAAGTATATCAAAGTCTTTATCATAGAAAGATAATTAAATCTTCGTCGGAATGATATTTTTTCGACTTAACGATTAACGGTTTGAAAGTTATTAATATTTGAAAAAAGAGGATGAAAGTGAGTTTTTAAAATTTTTAGGATTAATCTCATCCATTAGATCAAATAAAAATGGATGGTGGAGATTGATCCCTTGGTATGTAAATAATCGTTTGTCCTCAAATGATCTTAATTCATTAATTGTATGTGTTGAATAATGTTTTTTAGTTTTATTTGTGCTTTAAATACTTGTAAATTATGCTTATTTACTTGTATTTGCTTAAAAATCTATTTTTAGTTTATTCATGTGTGGAAGCTTAATTATATTGTACTTTTAGGTTAAAAAGTTGTATGTTTGAATGAATATGTGTTTTTAATAGTGTATTAATTGTATTATATGAGTATTGTGTTTTTAGTTTTATTTGCTTAAAATTCTATTTATGGTAATATTAAAATAATAAATAGGAGGGAAGTGTCTTCCTCCATTATAAGTAGTTAGATCAAATAAGATCAAACTTAAAGTTGTTAAAATGAGATCCATTAAAATTTGAATGACACTCTCCTTCAAAAAAATAAATTTTTATTAACTTCAACTAAAATTGTTAAAGTTTCGATAGATTCTTTTTAAAATTCTGAAACCTAGGTGATACACTTTGATTAGAAGTGTAATGTGTATCGAGTTTTGTATGTGTATCGATTTTGGAATGTTTATTAGTGTAATGTGTATCGGTGTATCACTAATCCAAACTCATGTATCATTTGGTTATTAGTTGCTAAAATGTTAATTTGTATTAAATTATTATTTTATGTGTATTATTGCTAAAATTGTTATTTTAAAGGTTTTAGTGGTCTTTAGACTTGATCTTATATTTACAACTTTAAGTTTGATCTCATTAGCTCCCCTATATATATATATATATATATATATATGAATATTAATAATTATACTTTTAAAGTAACTCACATGATTTATTGAATATTTATTTTTACTTTATCTTTATAAATAATCTTTTACTTGTATCATCCATCTATGTGGGACAAATTTAACAAACATTAATTTTGAGAAGTAAATTTTCTTAGTATAATGTAAGTGATTTTTAAAAGTCGCTATGGTGTTACTATTATTTAATGGTAACTTATGACTACGAGCTATTGTCAATTACTTTTATATCATACTTTTACAATATACCTACTACCAGCTCATTATTATCACCACATCACATGGATAATCTACAATTTTTATATAAAAATTTTGTTATTGCATAACAGTATTCAAAACTAAAATTATTGTCGTCCGTATATCTATTGTATTATAAAATATAGATCTAAAAAAAAATTTCACTGAATATTTTAATTGTATTGCGTCCATCGTTGTAATGCGGATCCCTGCTAGTATATTATATAAGTGTATTGGTACTATTTGACAACTAATCAATTCTTTTTTAAAAACACGTTTTCAAAAAGTGCATACGCAACCAACTTTCCAAAACCACTTTTAGGAGCACTCATGCTTTTCTACTTTTGTTATCAAAAGTTCAAAACACTCATTTAAGATTTTTTGAGTTCTGAAATCGCAACCCCAAACACTCCTTAAGTCTCAAAATCATGACATATGCCAAAATATTAATACATTAGTCTGGGTGTAATAAGAACCTTAGACTACTTTCATTTTCCCTACCACCTCAACCTCTCTTAAACTACTTGGTTTTATAACACCAACCCGACAAGGGTAAAGATATCCAATCGGTTTCATATCGGAACTTTAAATACTATACAAAAGCGGAAGCTTTTACAAAACATACAAAAGAAAATAAATAACTTAATATTCAAAATAAATATAAGATCTCTATTCAAAATCTTGCTCTCTCTCTACTCTCGACCCGGATCGGCAATCCATAAGCTCATCTTGAATGCCTAATACTGCAGCGGGGAAAAGAAATGCGGTTTGAGAACTTACAAAGCCAGGTGAGCAGATATAACGAAACAAAAACTAAACAAAACATAAATCTGAATTGAACAAAAGCGAATAACAAAATCGTGTCGGGCGAGAATAATGAATCATTGAGGATTTGCGAAACACAAATATCTAATCAGGAAGAACAAACAACAAATAAGAACAAACACATAGCATATTGATGACCAAATGAAGCACATCAAAATCAACGGGCAATCAATAAATCGAGCAATTTAAGTACATATAAGTCAAACGAAATACGAAAGCTAGCGAAACAACTACTAGAAGTAAACATGACATTCACACAAATCGGATAAGTTACATTTAATAAACTTAACTTGGTGTTGTAGCAATGGAAAACAATAGTCAACACATAGTAGTCACATACCAATGAGAACACCTTACAAAACTATAATTAAATGAACTAGAGGCATAACATAGCGAGATAGTAAGTTAACAGGCGGACATTATAAATTAAACCATTTTCCCGGATCAAACTTTAGTATAAGCGAAATTTAAACATGGCGGTCACGCACATGAATGAAAACACATGAGACAAACTATAACTCAATAGACAAAAACATAACATAGCCATTAGCAATTATCGAGCAGTTTCATAAGCTAAACCGGTTCTCGGATCAAATCTTAACATCGTGAGTTTTAACATAGCGGATCAAACATAAGCGAGATAGACACCACTAACGGATAGGCAAAGTTCATAAAATAAGCGAACCATCATACATACTAAACTTCCAAAACACTCGATTGTACACTAGCACATTCATCTTGCAGATCAATGAATTTCACATAACGATAAACTAACATAACATCAGATGACAGCATGCGAAATATATTTAAACATGTTAATCATAACCTAGCATAGTAGACATTAGTCACATAAACATACAATAGCATAAACACCTATTAACAACATATAATAAGCCGAGCACATAATTATTAACACTTGAACATACCGAATCATAATCAGAATACTTAACATAGAAATAACGAGATAAAGATTTAGTTAACTACCACGAGCCCGGACATATCATATCGAAACATCATACATATCTGAAATAACCTTAGAAAATAATTTGGAGTAGCTAGCTCCCGAAGTTGTGAAGCGCGTATTACACGACATCATTCACTAGACAAATCATATCGAATAACATATCGGATCTAGGATGCATCTATCGCCCCAAACATATATAGGTAATATAATATAACTTGAGCTCATAACGGATAACGAGATAAGGGACGTGGCGAACTTCACTCTCTCGCCTAGAGTCATGTCACGGTGCATCAACGACACGGACATGGAACCCCATGACTAGTTAATATTTGGCTCGGGTGTCAAACTAACTTAGGTCGAACAAAATTTCAATTAATACTGCTGGTCTTAATCAAACACAAGGTTCACAAAATAACATATCGAGATAACTCATATCATAAGGTTCATATTCAAATATAACAAGGTTCAACAAATATGCATATCAAAGTCTTCCTAACATAAAGTTCAAATTAGATATCGCATGGTTCAATAAAACATAAGTTCGAGATAAACATGTTGAACAATCGGAAAGGGTTCATAGCAATGGCATCGGAAACCACTAATAAGTAAAATAGGAAAGCTAACGAAAAGAACATCATAAGGAACCTTTCTTGAAAATTCGAATATACGTACCTTAACGCAAATGAGAGAAAAGCAAGCGAATGTAGGAACACGAAGATAAAGCGTCTCGTCTCCTTCAACGAATCTTAGCTTGCGTCAAAACCAACACCACGACACCAAGGTTTGCACGCCGTCGGATGGAGAAGGGAGGAAGAGAATGAGCCATGACTTAATAAAACTAGGGTTCCAAATTTTATGTTATGTGTTTGATTATATAGTAGTCGATCGGTTTAGGGCTTGGTGTGTGGGCTTGGCTCAATAGCCCAACCGAACAAAAACCATAGCCCAAGTTGGCTCACTTTGGTCTCTCGGCTCAAATCCAACCAGCATAAGCGAGACCACGTCTTGGGCTAACAATCGGATTCACAAGAAAACAAAGCGAGGCCCAACGATTTATGCGTGGCGTTTATCTTTGTCGTACAAATGTCGATTACATAAATATACTCACGTTAGTTTTAAATATTAAGTAAGTTAGGTTTTAATTTTGTTAAATGAACATCAATGTATTTACGTATTTAATAAATTTTGATTCCAAGGGTATTTTAGTCTCAATCGTTTTATATTTTTAGGGTTTTACAACTCTCCCTTCTAAAAGAAAATTTCGTCCTCGAAATTGGACAAAACAGACGAGCGGCAACAATTGTAGATTTCGGATCTTCAAGGAACATATGACAACCGCTAAACCTATCTCGAAACAAGCAGTTCTTATCGAAATCCTCAAACTCATATTTTTAAGAAATCAAATCAATAATCAAATACTTATAACAAACTATCCTATTATCATCAAGTAATGGCAGATAACGGATGAGATGCAGAAAATCAAACGACAATTCTAACTTATCAGATATCTAATGATGAGATCAATCATATGCATAGACGGAACTAATCCTAATGGTCTCATTAGTCGCAGATAATCAAACTAAAAGGATCTAATGTTCCTCAAACACTTCACGAATATCCTAGGACCATAATAAGGGTACACGGAGACGTACACATATAGAGCAAACATAGCAATCCATAGTTTACACAAATCATAACAATTAGGTACAGAATTCCAAGCAAACATGAGGGGTGACAAATAATAGATACAAGTCAAAGTCCAATCACGTATTAACCACAGGCATTTCCCCAGACATCATATAATTTCAATAAGTTCAAATTAAATGATCTCGGTATTATCACGTTGATCAGGCGTCATAATACTTGCATCACATAACAAGTTCTTATTGTCATCATATTCGGTCCGGGTCATGGCATAACACATAACTAATATCGAGAACAAAACATATCATATCAGATAACATACGAGATAGCAAGTAACATACTATAACGAGACGGATCACATACATCGGCATATCGACATCAAAACAACTTACCATACCACAAAGAAAAAAAGCGACCAATGCACAAGCGGTTCCTCATGACTCATTCTTGTCGGTCCAAAAAAAGCGGGATATTAACAAAATGCCGACGATAAACTTCATGATTCGAACCGAGTTCGAACAAATCGAGAAAAGCAATACGGATCGAATCACTTAATGAGAATATCAAACCGTCTCAAGCGCATGACAAACGAATCGAGTAACACATGTCACGCCCAAATCATATGAAGTAGATGAACCTTTTTAGCCACCGGTTGAATCTTGTCTCCGTCTTTTGCGCCTTTGGTTGGTCCGTCCGACTTCCTCCGCCGCATCCCGATGTTCCCAAAGACGCGGCGGTCGAGTGTAACCACGCTTCACGAAACTCTCCAGCCCGAGGGGCCCATTGCGGCAATGCGGTCGGCACCATCTTCTTGGCTCCACGGGTAGTCTCCATCTAACGATCGACAAGCGGACGGCGAAAACAAAATAACAATTTCGATGTGAAAAGAGGAGGCCAATTCGGTGAAGGCAAAGGATATCAAGTCAAATCGAGCGACCATCAAAAGGAATCGAAAAATATCGAATGGCGGAAACCTAATGTCTACCCAATCCTCACGGGTCATAGCCTAAGCTCTAGGGTCCTAAAACCTAGAGCTCGATACCATAAATTGTAACACCCCAACCCGACAAGGGTAAAGATATCACTGTCACGGTTTCATATCGAACTTTAAATACTATACAAAAGCGGAAGCTTTACAAAACATACAAAAGAAAATAAATAACTTAATATTCAAAATAAATATAAGATCTCTATTCAAAATCTTGCTCTCGTCTCTACTCTCAACCCGGATCGGCTATCCCATAAGCTCATCTTGAATGCCTAATACTGCAGGGAAAAGAAATGCGGTGAGCTTACAAAGCCAGTGAGCAGGATATAACGAAACAAAAACTAAACAAAACATAAATCTGAATTGAACAAAAGCGAATAACAAAATCGTAGCGGGCGAGAATAATGAATCATTGAGGATTTGGAAACACAAATATCGAAATTCGGAAGAACAAACAACAAATAAGAACAAACACATAGCATATTGATGACCTGTTGAAGCACATCAAAATCAACATGCAATCAATAAATCGAGCAATTTAAGTACATATAAGTCAAGCGAAATACCGAAAGCTAGCGAAACAACTACTAGAAGTAAACATGACATTCACACAATCGGATAAGTTACATTTAATAAACTTAACCGGTTGTTGTAGCAATGGAAAACAATAGTCAACACATAGTAGTCACACATACCAATGAGAACACCTTACAAAACTATAATTAAATGAACTAGAGGAATAACATAGCGAGATAGTAAGTTAACAGGCCGGACATTATAAATTAAACCATTTTCCCGGATCAAACTTTAGTATAAGCGAAATTTAAACATGGCGGTCACGCACAGACGAGAAAACACATGAGACAAACTATAACTCAATAGACAAAAACATAACATAGCCATTAGCAATTATCGAGCAGATATCATAAGCTAAACCGATTATCGGATCAAATCTTAACATCGCAGAGTTTTAACATAGCGGATCAAACATAAGCGAGATAGACACCCTAACGGATGGCGAAGTTCATAAAATAACCGAACCATCATACATACTAAACTTCCAAAACACTCAATTGTACACTAGCACATTCATCTTGCGGATCAATGAATTTCACATAACGATAAACTAACATAACATCGGATGACGACATACGAAATATATTTAAACATGTTAATCATAACCTAGCATAGTAGACATTAGTCACATAAACATACAAAAGCATAAACACCTATTAACAACATATAATAAGCCGAGCACATAATTATTAACACTTGAGCATACGAATCATAATCGTAATACTTAACATAGAAATAACAGATAAAGATTTAGTTAACTACCACGAGCCCGGACATATCATATCGTAAACATCATACATATCTGAAATAACCTTAGAAAATAATTTGGAGTAGCTAGCTCCCGAAGTTGTGAAGACGCAGATTGCACGCGACATCATTCACTAGACAAATCATATCGAATAACATATCGGATCTAGGATGCATCCATCGCCCACAAACATATATAGGTAATATAATATAACTTAAGCTCATAACGAGATAACGAGATAAGGGACGTGGCGAACTTCACTCTCGCCTAGAGTCATGTCAAGGTGCATCATCGACACGGACATGGAACCCCATGACTAGTTAATATTTGGCTCGGGTGTCAAACTAACTTAGGTCAAACAAAATTTCAATTATGACAGGTCTTAATCAAACACAAGGTTCAACAAATAACATATCGGATAACTCATATCATAAGGTTCATATTCAAATATAACAAGGTTCAACAAATATGCATATCAAAGTCTTCCTAACATAAAGTTCAAATCGGATATCGCATGGTTCAATAAAACATAAGTTCGGATAAGCAACGAAGTCAAACAATCGGAAAGGGTTCATAGCAATGGCATCGGAAACCCTAATAAGTAAAATAGGAAAGCTAACGAAAAGAACATCATAAGGAACCTTCTTGAAAAGGTCGAATATCTGTACCTTAATGCAAATGAGAGAAAAGCAAGCGAATGTAGGAACACGAAGATACAACGTCTCGTCTCCTTCAACGAATCTTAGCTTAAGTCAAAACCAACACCACGACACCAAGGTTTGCAGCCGATCGGATGGAGAAGGGAGGAAAGAGAATGAGTGTGACTTAATAAAACTAGGGTTCCAAATTTTGTGTTATGTGTTTGATTATATAGTAGTACCGATCGGTTTAGGGCTTGGTGTGTGGGCTTCGCTCAATAGCCCAACCGAACAAAACCATGGCCCAAGTTGGCTCACTTTGGTCTCTCGGCTCAAATCCAACCAGCAAAGCGAGACCACGTCTTGGGCTAACAATCGGATTCACAAGAAAACAAACGAGGCCCAACGATTTATGCACGTGACGTTTATCTTTGTCGTACAAAATGCCGATTACATAAATATACTCACGTTAGTTTTAAATATTCGTAAGTTAGGTTTTAATTTGTTAAATGAACATCAATGTATTTTACGTATTTAATAAATTTTGATTCCAAGGGTATTTTAGTCTCTCAATACGTTTTATATTTTTAGGGTTTTACAACTCTCCCCTTCTAAAAAGAAAATTTCGTCCTCGAAATTGGACAAGACGGACAGAACGGCAACAATTGTAGATTTCGGATCTTCAAGGAACATATGACAAACGCTAAACCTATCTCGAAACAAACGGATTCTTATCGAAATCCTCAAACTCATATTTTTAAGAAATCAAATCAATAATCAAATACTTATAATGAGACTATCCTATTATCATCAAGTAATGGCGGATAACGGATGAGATGAGAAAATCAAACGACAATTCTAACTTATCGGATATCTAATGATGAGATCAATCATATGCATAAGCCGGAACTAATCCTAATGGTCTCATTAGTCGCAGATAATCAAACTAAAAGGATCTAATGTTCCTCAAACACTTCACGAAAATCCTAGGACCATAATAAGGGTACACGGAGACGTACACATATAGAGCAAACATAGCAATCCATAGTTTACACAAATCATAACAATTAGGTACAGAATTCCAAGCAAACATGAGGGGTGACAAATAATAGATACAAGTCAAAGTCCAATCACGTATTAACCACAGGCATTTCCCCAGACGTCATATAATTTCAATAAGTTCAAATTAAATGATCTCGGTATTATCACGTTGATCAGGCGTCATAATACTTGCATCACATAACAAGTTCTTATTGTCATCATATTCGGTCCCGGGTCATGGCATAACACATAACTAATATCAGAACAAAACATATCATATACAGATAACATACAGATAGCAAGTAACATACTATAACAGACCAGATCACATACATACAGCATATACGACATCAAAACAACTTACCATACTACAACAAAAAGAAAGCGACCAATGCACAAAACGGTTCCTCGTGACTCATTACTGTTGGTCCAAAAGAAAACTGGGATATTAACAAAATGCCAGACGATAAACTTCATGATTCGAACCGAGTTCCGAACAAATTAGAGAAAAGCAATACAGATCAGAATCACTTAACAGAATATCAAACCGTCTCAAAACGCATGACAAACGAATCAGAGTAACACATGTCGCGCCCAAATCATATGAAGTAGATGAACCTTTTTAGCCACGGTTGAATCTTGTCTCCGTCTTTTGCGCCTTTGGTTGGTCCGTCCGACTTCCTCTAGCCGCATCCTCGATGTCTCCAAAGAAGACGGCGATCGAGCGGCTACGCTTCACGAACCTCTCCAAGACAGGATCATTGCGGCAATGCGGTCGGCACCATCTTCTTCGGCTCCACGGGTAGTCTCCATCTAACGATCGACAAACGGACGGCGAAAACAAAATAACAATTTCGATGTGAAAAGGAGGGCCAATTCGGTGAAGGCAAAAGGATATCAAGTCAAATCGAGCGACCATCAAAGGAATCGAAAAATATCCGAATGCAGGCGGAAACCTAATGTCTACCCAATCCTCACGGTCATAGCCTAAGCTACAGGGTCCTAAAACCTAGAGCTCGATACCATAAATTGTAACACCCCAACCCGACAAGGGTAAAGATATCACAATCTGGTTTCATATCGAACTTTAAATACTATACAAAAGCGGAAGCTTTACAAAACATACAAAGAGAAAATAAATAACTTAATATTCAAAATAAATATAAGATCTCTATTCAAAATCTTGCTCGCCTCTACTCTCAACCCGGATCGGCTATCCCATAAGCTCATCTTGAATGCCTAATACCTGCAGGGAAAAGAAATGCGGTGAGCTTACAAAGCCCGGTGAATGAGATATACGAAACAAAACTAAACAAAACATAAATACTGAATTGAACAAAGAAACGAATAACAAAATCGTAGCGGAGCGAGAATAATGAATCATTGAGGATTTGCGAAACACAAATATCAAACAGGAAGAACAAACAACAAATAAGAACAAACACATAGCATATTGATGACCAAATCAAGCACATCAAAATCAACATGCAATCAATAAATCAGGCAATTTAAGTACATATAAGTCAAACGAAATACCGAAAGCTAGCAGAAACAACTACTAGAAGTAAACATGACATTCACACAAATCAGATAAGTTACATTTAATAAACTTAACCAGTGTTGTAGCAGCGGAAAACAATAGTCAACACATAGTAGTCACACATACCAATGAGAACACCTTACAAAAACTATAATTAAATGAACTAGAGGAATAACATAGCAGATAGTAAGTTAACAGGCCAGACATTATAAATTAAACCATTTTCCCAGATCAAACTTTAGTATAAGCAGAATTTAAACATGGCGGTCACGATCTGAGGCAGAAAACATGAGACAAACTATAACTCAATAGACAAAAACATAACATAGCCATTAGCAATTATCGAGCAGATATCATAAGCTAAACCGGTTATCGATCAAATCTTAACATCGTGAGTTTTAACATAGCGGATCAAACATAAGCGAGATAGACACCCTAACGGATAGGCAAAGTTCATAAAATAACTGAACCATCATACATACTAAACTTCCAAAACACTCAATTGTACACTAGCACATTCATCTTGCAGATCAATGAATTTCACATAACGATAAACTAACATAACATCAGATGACAGCATGCGAAATATATTTAAACATGTTAATCATAACCTAGCATAGTAGACATTAGTCACATAAACATACAAAAGCATAAACACCTATTAACAACATATAATAAGCCGAGCACATAATTATTAACACTTGAGCATACCGAATCATAATCAGAATACTTAACATAGAAATAACAGATAAAGATTTAGTTAACTACCACGAGCCCAGACATATCATATCAGAAACATCATACATATACAGAAATAACCTTAGAAAATAATTTGGAGTAGCTAGCTCCCAGAAGTTGTGAAGACGCGTGTGCATACCGACATCATTCACTAGACAAATCATATCGAATAACATATCGGATCTAGGATGCATCCATCGCCCACAAACATATATAGGTAATATAATATAACTTAAGCTCATAACAGATAACGAGATAAGGGACGTGGCGAACTTCACTCTCGCCCTAGAGTCATGTCAAAGGTGCATCAACGACACGGACATGGAACCCCATGACTAGTTAATATTTGGCTCGGTGTCAAACTAACTTAGGTCAAACAAAATTTCAATTATGACACAGGTCTTAATCAAACACAAGGTTCAACAAATAACATATCGGATAACTCATATCATAAGGTTCATATTCAAATATAAAAGGTTCAACAAATATGCATATCAAAGTCTTCCTAACATAAAGTTCAAATCGGATATCGCATGGTTCAATAAAACATAAGTTCGGATAAGCAACGAGTCAAACAATCGGAAAGGGTTCATAGCAATGGCATCGGAAACCCTAATAAGTAAAATAGGAAAGCTAACGAAAAGAACATCATAAGGAACCTTTCTTGAAAAGGTCGAATATCCGTACCTTAATGCAAATGAGAGAAAAGCAAGCGAATGTAGGAACACGAAGATACAACGTCTCGTCTCCTTCAACGAATCTTAGCTTGCGTCAAAACCAACACCACGACACCAAGGTTTGCACCGATCGGATGGAGAAGGAGGAAAAGAGAATGAAATGTGACTTAATAAAACTAGGGTTCCAAATTTTGTGTTATGTGTTTGATTATATAGTAGTACCGATCGGTTTAGGGCTTGGTGTGGGCTTCGCTCAATAGCCCAACCGAACAAAAACCATGGCCCAAGTTGGCTCACTTTGGTCTCTCGGCTCAAATCCAACCCACGCAAAGCGAGACCACGTCTTGGGCTAACAATCGGATTCACAAGAAAACAAAGCGAGGCCCAACGATTTATGCACGTGGCGTTTATCTTTGTCGTACAAATGTCGATTACATAAATATACTCACGTTAGTTTTAAATATTCGTAAGTTAGGTTTTAATTTTGTTAAATGAACATCAATGTATTTTACGTATTTAATAAATTTTGATTCCAAGGGTATTTTAGTCTCTCAATACGTTTTATATTTTTAGGGTTTTACAACTCTCCCCTTCTAAAAAGAAAATTTCGTCCTCGAAATTGGACAAGACGGACAGAACGGCAACAATTGTAGATTTCGGATCTTCAAGGAACATATGACAACCGCTAAACCTATCTCGAAACAAACGGATTCTTATCGAAATCCTCAAACTCATATTTTTAAGAAATCAAATCAATAATCAAATACTTATAACAGACTATCCTATTATCATCAAGTAATGGCAGATAACGGATGAGATGCAGAAAATCAAACGACAATTCTAACTTATCAGATATCTAATGATGAGATCAATCATATGCATAGACGGAACTAATCCTAATGGTCTCATTAGTCGCAGATAATCAAACTAAAAGGATCTAATGTTCCTCAAACACTTCACGAAAATCCTAGGACCATAATAAGGGTACGGAGGCGCATACGCATATAGAGCAAACATAGCAATCCATAGTTTACACAAATCATAACAATTAGGTGTAATTCCAAGCAAACATGAGGGTGACAAATAATAGATACAAGTCAAAGTCCAATCACGTATTAACCACGGGCATTTCCCAGACGTCATATAATTTCAATAAGTTCAAATTAAATGATCTCGGTATTATCACGTTGATCGGCGTCATAATACTTGCATCACATAACAAGTTCTTATTGTCATCATATTCGGTCCGGGTCATGGCATAACACATAACTAATATCGAACAAAACATATCATATCTGAGATAACATCTGATAGCAAGTAACATACTATATGAGACGGATCACATACATACAAACATATCGACATCAAAACAACTTACCATACTACAACAAAAAAGCGACCAATGCACAAACGGTTCCTCGTGACTCATTACTGTTGGTCCAAAAGAAAACTGGGATATTAACAAAATGCCAGACGATAAACTTCATGATTCGAACCGAGTTCCGAACAAATTAGAGAAAAGCAATACAGATCAGAATCACTTAACAGAATATCAAACCGTCTCAAAACGCATGACAAACGAATCAGAGTAACACATGTCGCGCCCAAATCATATGAAGTAGATGAACCTTTTTTAGCCACCGGTTGAATCTTGTCTCCGTCTTTTGCGCCTTTGGTTGGTCCGTCCAGCTTCCTCTAGCCGCATCCGATGTCTCCCGTACACGGCGGTCAGTGTAAACGCTTCACGAACCTCTCCAAAGAGGGGCCATTGCGGCAATGCGGTCGGCACCATCTTCTTCGGCTCCACGGGTAGTCTCCATCTAACGATCGACAAACGGACGGCGAAAACAAAATAACGAATTCGATGTGAAAAGAGGAGGCCAATTCGGTGAAGGCAAAAGGATATCAAGTCAAATCGAGCGACCATCAAAGGAATCGAAAAATATCGAACAGACGGAAACCTAATGTCTACCCAATCCTCACGGTCATAGCCTAAGCTCTAAGGGTCCTAAAACCTAGAGCTCGATACCATAAATTGTAACACCCCAACCCGACAAGGGTAAAGATATCACTGTCTGGTTTCATATCGAACTTTAAATACTATACAAAAGCGGAAGCTTTTACAAAACATACAAAAGAGAAAATAAATAACTTAATATTCAAAATAAATATAAGATCTCTATTCAAAATCTTGCTCTCGTCTCTACTCTCAACCCAGATCAGCTATCCCATAAGCTCATCTTGAATGCCTAATACCTGCAGCAGGAAAAGAAATGCGGCTGAGCTTACAAAGCCCAGTGAACAGATATAACGAAACAAAAACTAAACAAAACATAAATACGAATTGAACAAAGAAACGAATAACAAAATCGTATCGGAACGAGAATAATGAATCATTGAGGATTTGCGAAACACAAATATCACAAATCGGGAAGAACAAACAACAAATAAGAACAAACACATAGCATATTGATGACACAAATCAAGCACATCAAAATCAACAGCAATCAATAAATCGAGCAATTTAAGTACATATAAGTCAAACGAAATACCGAAAGCTAGCGAAACAACTACTAGAAGTAAACATGACATTCACACAAATCGGATAAGTTACATTTAATAAACTTAACCAGGTGTTGTAGCAATGAAAACAATAGTCAACACATAGTAGTCACACATACCAATGAGAACACCTTACAAAAACCATAATTAAATGAACTAGAGGCATAACATAGAGATAGTAAGTTAACAGCCGGACATTATAAATTAAACCATTTTCCCGGATCAAACTTTAGTATAAGCGAAATTTAAACATGGCGGTCACGACATGCAGACGAGAAAACACGATGAGACAAACTATAACTCAATAGACAAAAACATAACATAGCCGTTAGCAATTATCGAGCAGATATCATAAGCTAAACCGGTTCTCGGATCAAATCTTAACATCGCAGAGTTTTAACATAGCGAGATCAAACATAAGCGAGATAGACACCCTAACGGATAGGCAAAGTTCATAAAATAACCGAACCATCATACATACTAAACTTCCAAAACACTCAATTGTACACTAGCACATTCATCTTGCGGATCAATGAATTTCACATAACGATAAACTAACATAACATCGATGACAAAGATGCGAAATATATTTAAACATGTTAATCATAACCTAGCATAGTAGACATTAGTCACATAAACATACAAAAGCATAAACACCTATTAACAACATATAATAAGCCGAGCACATAATTATTAACACTTGAGCATACCGAATCATAATCAGAATACTTAACATAGAAATAACAGATAAAGATTTAGTTAACTACCAAGAGCCCGGACATATCATATCGAAACATCATACATATCTGAAATAACCTTAGAAAATAATTTGGAGTAGCTAGCTCCCGGAAGTTGTGAAGACGCGTATGCATACCGACATCATTCACTAGACAAATCATATCGAATAACATATCGGATCTAGGATGCATCCATCGTCCCACAATCATATATAGGTAATATAATATAACTTGAGCTCATAACAGATAACGAGATAAGGGACGTGGCGGATCTTCACTCTCTCGTCCTAGAGTCATGTCAAGGTGCATCACCGACACGGACATGGAACCCCATGACTAGTTAATATTTGGCTCGGGTGTCAAACTAACTTAGGTCAAACAAAATTTCAATTATGACACAGTCTTAATCAAACACAAGGTTCAACAAATAACATATCGATAACTCATATCATAAAGTTCATATTCAAATATAACAAGGTTCAACAAATATGCATATCAAAGTCTTCCTAACATAAAGTTCAAATCGGATATCGCATGGTTCAATAAAACATAAGTTCGGATAAGCAACAGTCAAACAATCGGGAAAGGGTTCATAGCAATGGCATCGAAAACCCTAATAAGTAAAATAGGAAAGCTAACGAAAAGAACATCATAAGGAACCTTTACTGAAAAGGTCAGAATATCTGTACCTTAATGCAAATGAGAGAAAAGCAAACGAATGTAGGAACACGAAGATACAACGTCTCGTCTCCTTCAACGAATCTTAGCTTGCGTCAAAACCAACACCACGACACCAAGGTTTGCAGCCGATCGGATGGAGAAGGGAGGAAAAGAGAATGAGCCGTGACTTAATAAAACTAGGGTTCCAAATTTTGTGTTATGTGTTTGATTATATAGTAGTACCGATCGGTTTAGGGCTTGGTGTGTGGGCTTCGGCTCAATAGCCCAACCGAACAAAAACCATGGCCCAAGTTGGCTCACTTTGGTCTCGGCTCAAATCCAACCCACCACGTCTTGGGCTAACAATCGGATTCACAAGAAAACAAACGAAACGAGACCACGTCTTGGGCTAACAATCGGATTCACAAGAAAACAAGCGAGGCCCAACGATTTATCAACGCTTTTATATTTTAGGGCGTTTATCTTTGTTGTACAAATGTCGATTACATAAATATACTCACGTTAGTTTTTAAATATTCAAGTAAGTTAGGTTTTAATTTTGTTAAATGAACATCAATGTATTTTACGTATTTAATAAATTTTGATTCCAAGGGTATTTTAGTCTCTCAAACATCACGAAAATTTTATATTTTTAGGGTTTACAAATACCATACTACAACAAAAGAAAGCGACCAATGCACAAAACGGTTCCTCGTGACTCATTATCTTGTTGGTCCAAAAGAAAACGGGATATTAACAAAATGCCGACGATAAACTTCATGATTCGAACCGAAGTTCGAACAAATTAGAGAAAAGCAATACAGTATCGAATCACTTAATGTAATATCAAACCGTCTCAAAACGCATGACAAACGAATCGAGTAACACATGTCGCCCAAATCATATGAAGTAGATGAACCTTTTTAGCCACCGGTTGAATCTTGTCTCGTCTTTTGCGCCTTTGGTTGGTCCGTCTGACTTCCTCTAGCCGCATCCCGATGTCTCCAAAGAAGACGGCAATGAGTGTGGCTTCGCTTCACGAACCTCTCCGGCCACGAGGGACTGCAAGCAATGCAGTGGTCGGCACCATCTTCGGCTCCACGGGTAGTCTCCATCTAACGATCGACAAACGGACGGCGAAAACAAAATAACGAATTCGATGTGAAAGAGGAGGCCAATTCGGTGAAGGCAAAAGGATATCAAGTCAAATCGAACGACCATCAAAGGAATCGAAAAATATCCTCAGCAGACGGAAACCTAATGTCTACCCAATCCTCACAGGTCATAGCCTAAGCTCTAAGGGTCCTAAAACCTAGAGCTCTGATACCATAAATTGTAACACCCCAACCCGACAAGGGTAAAGATATCACAATACGGTTTCATATCAGAACTTTAAATACTATACAAAAGCGGAAGCTTTTACAAAACATACAAAAGAGAAAATAAATAACTTAATATTCAAAATAAATATAAGATCTCTATTCAAAATCTTGCTCTCGTCTCTACTCTCAACCCAGATCAGCTATCCCATAAGCTCATCTTGAATGCCTAATACCGCCGCAGAAAAGAAATGCTGGCCGAGCTTACAAAGCCCAAAGGAATGATATAACGAAACAAAACTAAACAAAACATAAATACGAATTGAACAAAGAAACGAATAACAAAATCGTGAGCGGAACGAGAATAATGAATCATTGAGGATTTGCGAAACACAAATATACAAACCGGAAGAACAAACAACAAATAAGAACAAACACATAGCATATTGATGACACAAATCAAGCACATCAAAATCAACAGCAATCAATAAATCGAGCAATTTAAGTACATATAAGTCAAACGAAAACCGAAAGCTAGCGAGAAACAACTACTAGAAGTAAACATGACATTCACATAAATCGATAAGTTACATTTAATAAACTTAACCAAGTGTTGTAGCGGCGGAAAACAATAGTCAACACATAGTAGTCACACATACCAATGAGAACACCTTACAAAACCATAATTAAATGAACTAGAGGCATAACATAGCAGATAGTAAGTTAACAGGCCGGACATTATAAATTAAACCATTTTCCCGGATCAAACTTTAGTATAAGCGAAATTTAAACATGGCAGTCACGACATACGTAAAACACAAGAGACAAACTATAACTCAATAGACAAAAACATAACATAGCCATTAGCAATTATCAGAACAGATATCATAAGCTAAACCAGTTCTCAGATCAAATCTTAACATCAGCAGAGTTTTAACATAGCAGATCAAACATAAGCAGATAGACACCCTAACGGATAGGCAAAGTTCATAAAATAACTGAACCATCATACATACTAAACTTCCAAAACACTCAATTGTACACTAGCACATTCATCTTGCAGATCAATGAATTTCACATAACGATAAACTAACATAACATCAGATGACAGCATGCGAAATATATTTAAACATGTTAATCATAACCTAGCATAGTAGACATTAGTCACATAAACATACAAAAGCATAAACACCTATTAACAACATATAATAAGCCGAGCACATAATTATTAACACTTGAGCATACCGAATCATAATCGTAATACTTAACATAGAAATAATGGATAAAGATTTAGTTAACTACCAAGAGCCCGGACATATCATATCGTAAACATCATACATATACGAAATAACCTTAGAAAATAATTTGGAGTAGCTAGCTCCCGAAGTTGTGAAGACGCAGACGTGCACACGACATCATTCACTAGACAAATCATATCGAATAACATATCGATCTAGGATGCATCCATACGTCCCACAATCATATATAGGTAATATAATATAACTTGAGCTCATAATGATAATGAGATAAGGGGACGTGGCGGATCTTCACTCTATCGTCCTAGAGTCATGTCGAGGTGCATCACCGACACGGACATGGAACCCCATGACTAGTTAATATTTGGCTCGGGTGTCAAACTAACTTAGGTCAAACAAAATTTCAATTATGACACAGTCTTAATCAAACACAAGGTTCAAAGAATAACATATCGATAACTCATATCATAAAGTTCATATTCAAATATAACAAGGTTCAACAAATATGCATATCAAAGTCTTCCTAACATAAAGTTCAAATCGGATATCGCATGGTTCAATAAAACATAAGTTCGGATAAGCAACAGTCAAACAATCGGGAAAGGGTTCATAGCAATGGCATCGAAAACCCTAATAAGTAAAATAGGAAAGCTAACTAAAAGAACATCATAAGGAACCTTTAATGAAAAGGTCGAATATCTGTACTTTAACGCAAATGAGAGAAAAGCAAACGAATGTAGGAACACGAAGATACAACGCCTCGCCTCCTTCAACGAATCTTAGCTTAGCGTCAAAACCAACACCACGACACCAAGGTTTGCAGCCGATCGGATGGAGAAGGGAGGAAAAGAGAATGAGCCGTGACTTAATAAAACTAGGTTCCAAATTTTGTGTTATGTGTTTGATTATATAGTAGTACCGATCGGTTTAGGGCTTGGTGTGTGGGCTTGGCTCAATAGCCCAACCGAACAAAAACCATGGCCCAAGTTGGCTCACTTTGGTCTCTCGGCTCAAATCCAACCCACGCTAAACGAGACCACGCCTTGGGCTAACAATCGGATTCACAAGAAAACAAACGAGGCCCAACGATTTATGCACGTGACGCTTATCTTTGTTGTACAAATGTCGATTACATAAATATACTCACGTTAGTTTTTAAATATTCGTAAGTTAGGTTTTAATTTTGTTAAATGAACATCAATGTATTTTACGTATTTAATAAATTTTGATTCCAAGGGTATTTTAGTCTCTCAATACGTTTTATATTTTTAGGGTTTTACATCAGCGACCAAGACCTACTTGGTGTAATAAGGCAACTTACTTCTTCATTTTTTTTTAAATTTTTATTTTTTTAACAATAAAATTAAAACCTCATTAATAATATTAAAAACAATTAACATTACATAATAATTCAAATAAAATTAAAAACATTACAATAAAAATTCAAAATAAATGATAAATTATTGTCCATTTGTTCAACGAGCAAACACTAAATCGGCTTTAAGACTTCGATGATTTGTTTCGTTGTATATCCAGTCTTCTTCATGCGTTCGTACCAGATCATCTTTACCATGTTGCTCTTCTGGATCATCTTCACGATGTTGCTCTTCTGTTTTAAGGGAACCGTGTTAAACACGTGTTTCAATCCGGTTCGTGAATTGGTGATATCTACTCTTAATTTTTTTTAAATGTTTGTTATGGTTTTTTCTTTTATGATATATGTTTTCATCGTGCTTTCAACTGTGGTTACACATGATACCCGATACTACAATATGTATACAGGAAAAGTTGACTTGAAAAGTTGTATGTGATAAATGTTGTTGAAGCAATCTTCCTCAATACGCTCCATATCAATTCACGGTCACTATTTTTGTCAAATATTAAACTCACACTTGTCTTCTTCTTCAAAATGCGTTTCACAATTATAAATGATACCGGTTCAATTTTTGAACGATTCTATTCGTGTACTCCTTTATTCCACCATAAAGCGTATATAAGCCAAATCTAAACTTAAACATTAACAAAAAGAAAATCACACTAACCTATCTTCTTCTTTCTAAATTGCCTGTACATCAGAAACTTACTCCACAAACCCTTCTTCGTTGCCGCTAAAATTGCCGCCACCATAACCAACCTCTCTCAGTTGTTATGGTGCTAGGTGGTTTTCGTAAGTGATTTTGTGGTTGGTTTAAGTGTCTTTGTTATTTTTTTTCAAATCTAGATGGGTAGATGGTTTTGTTGTTAGTTTTATGAATATTATTAGAAAAACTAGCAAGGAGCTAAAATATTACAAAGTTACAAGATGAGGGTTTTTTAAGTCACTCAATCCAACTAAAAGAGACTTTACATCTATAACGACATCAATAAAAAGAGCGAGACACCACATCTTCAAAAATGACCGCCTTTGAAGGAGACTCCGAACCAAAGATACTTTTATTACAGAAACTCCGTATATGCCACCACATCACATAACAAACTTCTTCGAAAATATGCTTATACTTCTTCGAAAGGCGAAGATTCAAAATCCAATCCAACCACTCTTCGTAAGAAGACACCTCCGTATATGTAACATCCCACCAACCGAGAGATCTTATACAAAATTTTCTAGCAATATGGCATGAAGAAAATATGCCTAGTCGATTCCACCGCCTTACCGCACATAGGACAAAGAATAGACTCAATATCCATTCATCTACGAGAAAATGTTCAATCTAGTTGGTAGATAGTCTAGCTTTACTTTCCAAGAAATAACATTTACCTTAATAGGCACCGCTTTAATCCAACGCGTTTTAGAAGCAACCTCTGGTAACATGTACTCATCAATCAAATTTCCAACATCGTGATAGTTTGTGTTAGATCTAAAGGTTTTTCTTCTATGTTTTGTTATTGGTTGTGGTTTCGGTAACATATGATGTTATTTGTATTTCGGTTTTGTTAATGTTTGAGGTCGATGATGTTTTTTGAGTTTGAGGCCATTGATATTGTTTGAGGCCGATGAAGTGTTCGATGTTATTTCGAGGTGGTTTATTTAGGCAAGTGATGCTTTGTGAGGCATATCTTGAGGTTAAGTTGTATAAATTTTGGTTGTGCTTTCTGATTTTGGCTCTTTTGGTTGAGTTGCTAAAATAGAATTTGGCTTGAAGGTTATAGTTTTATACGAAACTTACCACAATATCGCAACTATAATTGTTTGCCGCTAGAAAATTCCGTTGCTATGCACGGGTATTCGTCTAGTTAAGAAAAATATCCCAACAATTATAACAGTGATTCTTGCAATAACTTTGAAAAGATAGCTGGGACATTGCCAAGGAAAAGCAAAACAGTTCTAATGGGCCTTTATTTAAGCTCGTTTTTTTTTAACGGCGAATTTATTAGAAAATAGCTAGATGCTAGAAAAGAATTAGAAGCAAAGGGTAAAAGGATTTTTCGTCCAAGTAACCTAGTTTAGTTTAGAATTACAATGATTAGAACACCAATTAAAAGAAATTTGTACCAAGTCATCAAAAAGAAGCTCCCTACGCGAATGCGTAACACCAAAAACAATTGATTCATGAAGCACCAAATTAGCCACCACTTCAGATAACAAGCACCTTCCAAGATATCTTTCAGCCGTTTAGAAAGCCGAGAGGAATTAAGTCATGGAAGCCAATCATCATAAGAGGCTAAATCACTATCCTCGAGCTCTCACAAACGAATAAGTTTCCTCCATAAAGGACGAGCCATTGGAGAAGAAAAGAAGATATGGGAACCGGATTCGACAGAGGCATTACAAAGAAAGAAAACAATAAACGAAATATCAATACCTTTAAGGGAAAGATTCAATCTAGTAGGCAGCTTATCCAAACGAACTCTCCAAGCAAACACATTAATCTTAATGGGCATGACTTTAACCCACCTTGTGGCAACCTCCTCCTTTGGCAGAATCGAATCATCAATAAGCTGACGAACAGATTTAACAGAAAACTCACATGTAGCTTCTAATGAGCCATTGGACAAGAAAAGAAGATATGTGAACCGGATTCGATAGAGGCATTACAAAGAGGGCAAACAATAGAAGAAATATAAATACATTTAAGGGAAAGATTCAATCTATTAGGATGCTTATCCAAATGAACTCTCCAAGAAATCATATTAAAATCTTAATGGGCACGACTTTAACCCACATTGTGGCGACCTCCTCCTTTGGAAGAATCGATCATTAATAAGCTGACGAACAAAATTAACAGAAAACTCACCTGTAGCTTCTAATGACCAGACCCAACGGTCGGGGATATTTGTCAATATTAGACCAACCATGCAGGATAAAAGAAACCCGAGATTTTCTTCTCAGCACCACCTCTAGGAGGTCGACGAAAAGTATCAACCATACAAGCATGATTAATTTTTTCGACAACTGTTATTTGTTTGTAGTTATCCAATGCATAAAGTCTCGGGAATTTAAGCTTTAACGCCAAGTCATCTAATCAAGGATCCTCCCAAAACAAGGTGTTTAAACCGCTGCCCACCTTTTGTGAATTAAATCTAAAAGATTAATACCTTTTGTGCGAAGAACAGTAACCTCATGAATAATGTCTAACCAAGGAGACAAAGAACTTGGGGAATTAAGATCACCATCTTTACCTAAAATAGCTTTTATGAATCTCGTCCAAAGACAAGAACCATGAGAAAAAAAATCGCCAAACCCATTTAAAAAGAAGAGCTCGATTAAGAGCATAGAAACTAGAAACTCAAAAACCACCGTATTTCTTGGAAGCTAAGACCTTATTCCAACTAATCCAAGCCATTTTTCTTTCCGACCCGTCCGCTCCATAAAAATTTCTTCTAATCGATTCCAAGAGCTTTAACACTCCCGGAAGAACTTTAAAGATAAACATATAATGTAAAGGAATGGATGTTAAAACTGATTTAATTAAAGTAAGTCGACCACCTATTGAAAGGGTTTTAAGCTTCCATTTGGATATCGAGAGGACACTTTCGCAACCACGTCATCCCAAGATTTTATTCTAGACATCGCACCTCCAACTTTAACTCCAAGATGAACAAAAAAAGTGGTAAAAATCGAACAACCCATAGTTGTGGTTGTTGCTTCGACTTCTTCTGGACGAGTGCCAATTCCCATAAGTTTACTTTTATGAAAGTTTATTTTCAGACCCGAAGACAAGTGGAAACACTTCAAGACATTAACAAGGGTGCGTACATTCAAAGAGTCCCATTTATCAACGAAGATAGCATCATCCGCAAAGAAAAGGTGAGAAAGAGTCAACGAGCTATCAATATGAATACCCGAGAACAAACCTGCATTCGTAACTTTAGAAAAAGAAAAATACAATCTTTCCATTATCAAGATAAATAGAAATGGAGACAAAGGATCCCCTTGTTTCAAACCCTTCCGAGATTGGAATTACGATGTAGGGCTTCCATTGACGAGAACCGATCCCATGGCGGAGTTGAGACAACCATTTATCCAACCACACCACTTATTACCAAACCAAACATCTTTAGAATATCTTGTAAGTAATCCTACCGTATAGGGTCGAAGTTCTTTTCAAAATTGACTTTAAAGACCATAGCTTTAAACTTCTTATGTTTGCACCACGTAAAGAAGTTCATTAAAAATAAATGGAACGTCAAGAATTTGGCGGTTGAAAAAAAGTCGATTGGACGTCACTAATAAGACCCGAGATGACAAACGTGTCTTTTAGCTAAAATCTTGGAAATAATTTTAGAAAGGCTTCCAATCAAACTTATAGGATCATTATCTTTGATGAATTTTTCATCATGAATCTTAGGGATTAAAACAATGAAAGAAGAATTACATCATGGGGGAAAAGTACTGATGTGCTTCATCGGGGTTTTAAATTTGTAACAAGAATTACCGGTTAATTAGGAACACATTCGGGCAAGTATACCCTAGTCAAGTTGTAGTATAGTATATGGTAAATCAAGGTCTTCCCAAGAGACTTGGTTGCACTACAAGTGTCATTTATTTGTTTAAGCAAGTAACAAGTAACAAGTTGATGGTTATGATTGTCACGGATCAAACCAACAAGAAAAGCATTATAAGAACAAGCAAGTATCAAGACAGTCATCATTATTCCAATCAAACATAAAATCTCAATAATCATATCAATAACAAACATCTTTAAATATAAAAGTAACAAGGTTTACCCAAAGTATGAATTACAATAGGCAAAGATAAAGGATTATAGCACTCCTTCAAGCCTCCAATCAACTACAATAGTTCTACCAAGCCGGAAAATGATGTCCAAACGCCTTCGATAACCCTTGAGCACACTATAACCAATCTTTGCTATAACATTCATGAACACATTATACAATAATATCCACATTAAGCATGTAGTAACCGGATTACTTACCTTAGAAATCAAAGCTAAGCCATTACTATATCACCACCATCTTCATCAATATCATCATCCATTACTTTCCATAGCTAACATTTTAACCACATAATTATAACATGCACTTAGTACATAATCAAATAACTATAACCATGGCTAACATAATTATCTCTAATCATCATATAATCATATCATGATTATATGATGATCCAACCAATAAATTACCCAACTTTACCCATAATAAAATTACCCCAAGATTATTATAACCCTTTATAATCAATCAAATGATCATAACATGATCATATCCCAAATTATATATTTACTTCAATTTATTAAAAAGGGGTTTCACCCAATTACACTATAACATCTCAATTAATGTATAAAACCACAATTACCCAAAACCCCAACTGGGTACATGAACCCTAACTCTTCAATTCACAATTAAACCTAATTAAGGATTACTCACCTTGCAAGGATCATCTTTATGACTTCCCATTAGGGATAACACCTTAATTTATCACCAATTGGTCTACATGACCAACCCATATTTTCCTCCATTCTCTAAACCGACATTTCTCCATTATCCGTAAGAAATGAGAATTCGGACTTTAATACTTAAACATTTCTTCATTTTAAAGTCATCTCATCACTTGACACTTTTGGTCCTTCAAGTTCAATTCCTTCTATTTTGGCCACAAGATACTTATTTCAAGTTTATAATATGCCAACTTAAGTCCCCTCATTTATATAACTATAACATAACATTTAAAAATTATTAGTTTGACTATCGGGTCAACTAGTCAATGCCACAAGTCCTTAGACCATATTCATTTAGTGGTAGGCCTAGTTGTATTTCGGGATACGGTGTAACAACAATAGGCAAAGATGAAGGATTATAGCACTCCTTCAAGCCTCCAATCAACTACAATAGTTCTACCAAGCCGAAAATGATGTCCAAACGCCGACAACCCTTGAGCACACTACTACGAATCTGGCGGAGGTTTGTGGTCTTTGGGAAGATAAGTTGGTGGAAATTGCCCCAAGGGTGGAGGCTTGAATTTCACAAGTTGGGATAGGATAGTTGGTGGAAACTCGTCCCTGGGTGGAGGCTTGAGTTTCACACCTTTGGGGTGAAGATATTGAGAGTGGTGTGATCTCTGGGTTATGGTTTGTTCTCAGATGGAAATTCGTCCTTAGGTGGAGGCTTGAATTTCACACCTGAGAGAGGAGGTGGTGGTAGAGAGGTGTGAGAGAAGATCTCAAGTTGTGGTGCATGAAATGAGGTCGCAGGCCTCTATTTATACTACTACCAAGGCCTAGGGGTTATAAATGCATTTCTTGGTCACCAAGGAGCTGGAAGGACTATAATCCATGTAGGAAGGACTAGAATCGTTTGGAACAAGTTTGGAGTCTTAGTAGTGCGTAAATGGTTGTCCAGGCTTCCCAACCGAATCGGTTGGGCTCTCAACCGCTTTGGTTGGTCTTGACCATTCTCCAACCGGATCCGTTGCGGGGCTCGACCGATCGGTTGGAGCAAAATCACAAAAAGTCAAAACGGAAAAGTTGTAGATCTTTCTTAGCTTTCCGTGGCATGAACCGGGGTCAAACGAGTCCGTATGCAAAAGTTATGGCAAAATGGTGAAGGTGTGTCGGAACAACGAGTCTTCAAATATGTCTTCGCTTTAGCTTCTTTTCTTCATTTCTTCATTTCTTTCTCGTTTCCCTTCTTGAACTTTATTCTTGAGTCTTTGGACCACTAACTTGATGACTTTATCTTCTCGAATATACTCCACAAGTCTTGCTTTTGTCGAACTCTCGTATTTGGAGAAATCTTCATATTTTACTTCTTTTTCCGCTCTTTTCTCCACTTTCCTGCACTTGGCTACAAATGAACTAGCAAACGCACTTTGTACGATTAAGTAACAAAATCATATGATTATAGCCAAATAACATATATAAAAGCAAGGATAACGCTACTAAAAACATGCACAATTTGAGCGTTATCAAATTCCCCCACACTTAAACTTTGCTTGCCCTCAAGCAAATCTGAGAAAAGAAAAATCAAACTACATATCTAAATGACAAAACGAAAAGAAAAATTTTAAATCGATTTTTTTTATAGAACTCAAAATAAGCGAAAAATGAGCGCAAACTCCCCCACACTTAAGGTTTTGCTTGTCCTCAAGCAAATCTAGAAATTAAGAAAAATAAAATCCCACATGGTGCATAAGAATGATTAGAAAAATGTGATGCAAATCTACCAAGTACAAGTAACAGATAAGATTCATCGTTTTATGCTTTTAGAGGTGAAAAATCGAGATGTTTGACAATACCTAATGGATTCTCTTGCTTGATAACATGGCTAAGCACCTCACGAAAAAGAACGGATGTATAATTCACTCAACACTCAATTTATTTAGTGATGGATAGTATTAAGGAATAGTACACTCATATTGCTCACCATGATCTAAATATTACCATAGGCTTGTACAAGAAACAAAACTCCAACGACGTGTGAAGCACCAAGTATAAACATCTAAAGAGGGCTTTTATTCGGGTTATAACGATAGGCTTAGGGCGTAATAAAGGGTATGGATAAGGTATGGGAATATTTATGAAATTGGTGTTAAAAGAAAAATAAAGTCAAGTCTAATACCCATGTTGCTAGTCACGAACAAACCACAAACCCGAAAATGATTATAGTTACAATCTTTCTCCTCTTCACATATCGATCACCAAATACATATATATCACGTCTTAGCACATTGGCTAATCAATATCTTAAACATACTTCATCTTTGTCATCACATATATTTTTTCTTTTTTTTTCGATGACTTATTCTTTTTTTTTTTCACATTTTTTTTTCATTCATTTTTTTTTACATACATCACATCTCCCCCACACTTCGTATAAGCATACACCACAAAAATACAAATAAGGAGTATGCATCCTTCGTCTTTGTCGGAATGGCACACACGAATGGGAAAGTGTGGCTAACTCATAATCATCAAAAACAATCCAACAACCAGGCAACTAGCGACCAACCATTTAGACATTGACAAGGGGTAGGCTAAGGTTTAAAGTGTAAAATATTTTTGTATTTTTTAGAGTGGATGTAAGAAAAAGAAAAGAATGGCTCAAAGGGTGTACTAAGGGTATCTAGCGCTAAAGATGAGCACTAACAATGGGTCCATGTAAAGGTGGTTAACTAACCGATGTGGTTAGCTAATATATCATTAGATGTAAACGGAAGGTCATTTGGTTTTATTCCTAAAGTGCCTCTTTATCACGCAAATACACTTATATCACACAAATGTGATTTATCATGGTCTCGTAATGATTTACAAGTACAAGTTCTAGAATAAATAAAATCACCCAAGACACTCATAGCAAAAGATTCAAGCATAAAAGATGTATGCTAATAAGAAATAGGCTAGAATCCTCACAATTTAGTGGAAAGGGCTATAAATGTGCTAGCAAATGTCATCGATCCCATAATGGATTGCAATATTAATCGACACATCTCAAGTTTTTAAAAATTACCGATTTCACTGGGTTGATCCAGCTTATTCTAATATATAAACCTATATGCTGAAAACAACTAGATCATAAGGGCAAACAAGTTCACAAAATTTAAAAACAGGCCCAAAAATTTGGAATCTAAAAACTAGTTTCGCTCTTCCACAATAATATTTTCCCCCCACACTTAAGTTAAGCACACAAAAGAAAAATAACTTAATGACTAAAAAAATATGCTATTATATTATTACTACGGGAATGTTTTGAAAAATAATATAGTAACGACTTTTTTTTTTCTTTTTCTTTTTTATTCTTTTTTTAATTTTTAATTTTTATTTATTTTTTAAAACCAAACATGACTTATTCTTGTCCCACGAGTTCTCGGTAGCTCCATTGAAACGCACAAAGAAGCGGAGAAGCGTGTCAACAAGCATATTAAAACCCAACTTCTTTGGGAATCAAGGAGACCCGCCTTTATACCTCTCACACAGTTTGTTTACAATGGGTGAGCCTTACTTCGAGGGACTAAAAGAAGTCAATTTATTAAAATAATTTACCAACAAACCAACAAAGGAAAAAAATAACAAAGAAACAAAATAAACGAATTATGAAAACTTTAAAGCATGTAAGATAGGGAAAAATGGTATTATAAGTCTGAGATAAACGAAACCTCCAGGGCTAAACATCACGATCGAACTCCATATGATAAGGTGCTAAGCAAACGCTAGCATAAGCGTGTGAGATCAATCGATTTCTCATCCAAACATGTCCAATCAAGAGTGTAAAACCAATCCTTCCTCCAAGAGCTTATTAAATCTACAAAAATAAACAAAACTACAAGAAACGCGTAAAATTCTAACACTCACTTCGTAGGCATCACGGTTGCATTTAGCGTATGCAACAAGTTTTAAACCCTCGGTGGCCGGTGGATGAGTTATAGTCTCGTGAGGGTTTCCAGTGAACATACCCACAAAGTTCAAAATATTTTATTTTAAAAACATGTGTACTTATTTATCTACAATGTACTAAAGATTAACAAAACTTAAAATGAAAAACCAAATAAAAGAAATGATACTCTTGCAAAACAAAAGACATTAAACTTATTCTATCTAAACACGAATACACAAAACAAAAAATGAAAACTGCTTTTTTTTTTTTTTTTTTTTCCGGACCAATTAGATCGGTTATGTGGTGTAACCGATCGGTTGAATGAACCAAATCGTGACTAACCTTCCAACCGAACCGGTTACGGGATGCGGCCGATCGGTTAGAGGAGTTTTTCTAATTTTTTTTTTATTTTTTTTTCGATCCTTTTTTTTTAAACACAAGTTTTATTTCAAAACTTTTATTAGTAAAATAAAAATAGAACGTTACGGACACAAAACTAAACACAAGTAAACCAAACACATAAACACATAAACACATAAACTAGAAGATGACCAAAAACATAACACGACACTTAAAATAATAAAAGAACAATCACAGAAAATGAAAATCACATAGACGCAAGCACACATAATTTAGTCACGTAAAGCAAATCAAACAAGATAATCTTATTCAAATCAATACGAAACTAATATAAACAAAAATAACAAAAACAAATAACATAGAGACATGCAAGAGATCATATAACATATAAAACATAAAACTTACGAAACAAGTGACACAATTTTTTTTTTTTTTTTTTTTTTTTTTTTTTTTAACTCACAACCGGTTCCGGTTACGGGTGGTGACCGATCGGTTGGAGTGGTTTGGGTGGTCCAACCGTTCTGTTGCAGAGGCAACCGATCCAGTTAGATGATTCTGGTCAGTTATGGTGGTTTTTTAGCAAACGATTTCGAGCACACTTAGAAAGCAAACTTTGAAACGAGTATTTAAGATCACATGAAACAAAATCCCAACATCAAAAACTTGATTTTGATGCAAAGATCATTTGAGCAATTTTGAGAAAATGAGATTTTTCGAAAAAGACAAGCATTCAAGCAAACATCATGAGCAAACATCAAGAGCAATCAAACAAGAGCAAAGAAACAATCATTCAAACGCAAACATCAAGAGTAAGCAATCGAATCAAGCAAACATTTCAACAAACAAGCAAACACAAGAATACAAATGCAAGTCCCCGGCAGCGGCGCCAAAAACTTGATGGTGACGATGCCGGAATTATCATGCAAGCAAACAAACAATATATAAAACAAGAAAACAATCAAACGAACAAACAAGTGCAAAACAAATCCCCGGCAGCGGCGCCAAAAACTTGATGTGCTTCATCGGGGTTTTAAATTTGTAACAAGAATTACCGTTAACTAGGAACACATTCAAGCAAGTATACCCTAGTCAAGTTGTAGTATAGTATATGGTAAATCAAGGTCGTCCCAAGAGACTTGGTTGCACTACAAGTGTCGTTATTTGTTTAAACAAGTAACAAGTAACAAGTTGATGGTTATGATTGTCACGGATCAAACCAACAAGAAAAGCATTATAAGAACAAGCAAGTATCAAGACAGTCATCATTATTCCAATCAAAGATAAAATCTCAATAATCATATCAATAACAAACATCTTTAAATATAAAAGTAACAAGGTTTACCCAAAGTATGAATTACAATTGTTACGCCCCGATTCCGGATTTGACCGAAAATTACTCAAATTTTAAAACTTTGACGCGGAACATTTGACTATTTGTTTAACTCTTCAAAGAATAGCAAAACTATAACAATTTACCCTTGACAACCCTTTTATAACTTATACTTATTTACCCTTTTAAAATGATGACCCAAGATTATAATAAAACCTCATTTATTTGTCAGAATAAGCAAGTCAAGTTGCCGCTTATAGCTCTGACGCCGCCTTTAATTACATTTTCAGATTTAACACGACGGCTGGAGGATTTATAACTCAAGCCGCCTCCTTATAAATCGCGAAGCCTTGGCGACCACAGACACTGCACATTTTGACAAAGAAACCGCACAACCAAATTGACTCTTTCAATCAAATTAACACTTGAACATTTTCAAAATAACTAAAAACCTTACAAAGTATAATTAAATCAACCATGATGTATTTTATTACTTATTTGACCCATCCAACCCAAAATGGGTAGAAATACACTTAAATCCAAACACCCTTTTAAACTAACCATGACTTCCAAATTGACCATTTAAAATACTATAACAACTATGACATACACTTGTCGATTGGCGACACTTTTACAAACTATAAAAAGACTCACGGGGGTACAAATGCATCACACGAGCTCGGTATCTACCTAGCTCCTAATATAACATATTACCATCTTCAATAATCAATCCATGAACCACACCCAATCCAAGCCATAACGCTTCAAGCACATGAACCTACAATAACATTAACAACTATAACATGTAAGCGATAACGCTTAGTAAGTAATCGGCTAATACATGGCAATGCTTCTATCATTATACAATTCACATAAGCATCACTAACACACAAACCATAGCACAAATAGCACATAAGGCAATAACACATACCTTAACACATCTTTAGACAACTAACTCTATAACCATAATCAATTCTCATTATAATTAATTAGCTTAACTATAACCAATCTTTGCTATAACATTCATGAACACATTATACAATAATATCCACATTAAGCATGTAGTAACCGGATTACTTACCTTAGAAATCAAAGCTAAGCCATTACTATATCACCACCATCTTCATCAATATCATCATCCATTACTTTCCATAGCTAACATTTTAACCACATAATTATAACATGCACTTAGCACATAATCAAATAACTATAACCATGGCTAACATAACTATCTTCTAATCATCATATAATCATATCATGATTATATGATGATCCAACCAATAAATTACCCAACTTTTACCCATAATAAAATTACCCCAAGATTATTATAACCCTTTATAATCAATCAAATGATCATAACATGATCATATCCCAAATTATATATTTACTTCAATTTATTAAAAAGGGTTTCACCCAATTACACTATAACATCTCAATTAATGTATAAAACCACAATTACCCAAAACCCCAACTTGGGTACATGAACCCTAACTCTTCAATTCACAATTAAACCTAATTAAGGATTACTCACCTTGCAAGGGTCATCTTTATGACTTCCCATTAGGATGACACCTTAATTTATCACCAATTGATCTACATGACCAACCCATATTTACCTCCATTCTCTAAACCGACATTTCTCCATTATCCAGAAGAAATGAGAATTCTGGACTTTTAATACTTAAACATTTCTTCATTTTAAAGTCATCTCATCACTTGACACTTTTGGTCCTTCAAGTTCATTTCCTTCTATTTTGGCCACAAGATACTTATTTCAAGTTTATAATATGCCAACTTAAGTCCCCCTCATTTATATAACTATAACATAACATTTAAAAATTATTAGTTTGACTATCGGGTCAACTAGTCAATCTCGTCAAGTCCTTAGACCATATTCATTTAGGGTAGGGCCTAGTTGTATTTCGGGATACGGGTGTAACAATTCTACCTCCCTTATTTAGATTTCGTCCCCGAAATCTCTCGTTTATTGCCATTTACACTTAATCTTAACTTATATCATACCATACAAGTAATTTCCAAATGCATTTGCTTCATCATAAAATTTCTATAACAACACATCATTACGTCATCCAAGACAAAATTTTAGCAAAATCAAGTATTCCCTTATTCAATTTCTTACCATAACATTCACCTATATAGTCACGGCCATATTATTTTGATTTTTTTTAGTCAAAGTTAACCAACCATTCCACATTTTTACTTATTTACACATCGTTTATCTTTTTATAAGTCGAATGCTAACTATTATTTCCTTACATAACTATGACTAGCGTTCTCGTTATAATACTTTGCTAGTCTTTATTACCTTCTCATAATTAAATGTTTACGACCACCATGGTCATTATTACACCACATCATGCTACAAGGTATGCTATAAACATTACTTTACACTCGTAATCGCTTTAACTTATGCTTAAGTCACCTAACATGAAGGTTCTCATAAGGCCTTAACTAAAAGTTGCGTCAAATCCTACTATTCTATCTTAGTTTTTTATAAGTTCTAACTTATCTTAGATTTCCGCCTCACTCATCTAAACCCATGTCGGGAGCACATAAGCCTACTGCTCATATTTCCTCATTTACATGGAGAGGTCCCAATCGATGTAAATCAAGAAACATGAACTCAAGGTTATGTAATTCGACATACACAAGTACTCCTATCACTTAATACCACATTATATTATTTTATTTACGTTTAGACTTTTCATCTTTAGACTTGGACCCACCTTTACTATAACATTCCCAAAAGGGCTATAACATTCGCCGGTTCTTCCTCGTAGGGTTTCGACTCTATAACATCAATTGGCCCTTCCCAAGAGGATCCGCCTCTATAACGTATTCCTCCGTAGGTTTTCAGAACCAATCATCGTAACACTCAGAATCGTGGATTATTGCTATTATCATACATACATACATATCTATTTGTCCTTTATAACAATCGATGAGATATTACCTGATTTATGACCCACACATTCTCTATGTGTTTATATGTCTCATTATGACTTTCACTTGTCAACTCTTCGTTGACCAATTTCAACTCTTATACTATTAGAGTTTTAGTCTATCTAACTTTCCATATATAAACCTTATATAGGTCATCAACTACAACCTCTCATTAGCATTCATCTATTCTTCTTACATGTTTTAAACACGTTTTATTAATCGACACTTCTGTTATATTAGTCATTACTAATGGGGAACAATAGCCGTGTTATAATAACTTCAAAGCAACATCTTAATCTCATAAATACTTCATCTTATCTAACTATTAGCGTTTAAGCTATACCAGTTCATCCCATCATTAACTTAACAATGTGCTTAGTCCACTTTCATAACTTCCATAATATTAAGCGCTTAGTAACAGATGTATCAACATCTACTATATATGTGTCACATCATACCATTCACACCAACATACCTTGCATTTAAGTTCACTCTTATCTCGTTTGTAATACCACTTAATGATCTTCACTAGATATGACTTATTAATGAGACCCTATGTTGATCATTATTAACACATAACTCATACATGCCAAATATGAGTCAAGTATCTATACACCATTACTCGACTCGTCACATCCTTTCTTATGCTCATACTAGACTCACCGACACCATTCAAGCGCACGGTGTGCTTAATACATAGATACAATTTCATTCCACTCTAGACTTACACTACTTACATCTCATTACTAGAAAACACTTTCATTACTTAATTTACTTACTAACCCATCTCTAATACTACTTACCAATTTAAATCTTATCTTGCCATTTCCACCCCTCTATATCACACAACCTTAGGTCAATAACTTATACGTTAATTTAATCACTTACACACATCTAGTCCTCCATAGGTTCACATCATATATATCCCTTCCTTACGAGTAAGCATTCACCTCACTTGTCGTCTTAGGCTATATAGAACCTATTACATAAATTCTCCACAACTTTAACATATACTTAAGAAACTTTTAAATCCCATAAACCTATCATTCACATCATTATTAAACGATTATCAACACTATTGAAACGTAACCTAATCCCTTACTTACACATCTTCAGTCTAACATGAACCCAATTCTTATATTTAACAAACTATTCATTGCGTGGTACAACTAAGCAATCATATCTAACCTACTATTTCTATGTTTCACCAATTAATCATTATTCAACATTTCTTAGACTATCATTATCCCATTTTTCTCTATTTGTTCTTAGCACTCTCAATCGCTCACCTTTACATCTTATGACCCAAGTGGGTTACACCTCCTTATCTTCACAGATTCTCATTTCTTAACATTTGATCTATTATAGCATTTAATAATTTTCTATGTGCTTACTCATCTCACTTTTTCATATACCCGCCAATCCTTGTTGACCATTTCCACATTTTTACCATTACTATTTTTAGTCTAATTGACTTTATCCACATATAAACCGTTTATAGGTTTATTCCATTACACACTTGTCATCTTTCAATTATTCCCTTTTTCACGTTCTATAACTTTAACACGTTTTTATCACGTTTTATTATATCACCTACCTCAAAACCTTTTGTATTTTTTAACCTTTTCACCTTTTGATTTAATTAGCACTTAGCTTTACTATTTTATTCCACATTTAGACCCTACATAGGTCATCAACTATAAGCCTTCTTCTCCACATTTTCCACAAGTCTCATTTTAATTATTAATAAGTAAACTATCTCATTCCCATCTTTCAATCTCATTCTACAACTTTATATTTTTAGACACTTAACTATTATATGTCAAATTTACACTATACATTTACACGTGTGTTACTACACACAATTAATATTACATTATAACATATTTATCATCCATTAACATTTAGGTTTACTTACTACTTTCTGTGACTTACGATTATCCCATCTCTAATACCATCATATTGGCTATACGATAGTCATTCACATAATAAGACCATAAGTTGGTCATTAACACAACACAAGTCATACCCTATCTTATTCAAGTCTTATTATGGCTTATATGAAAAATAATTAAAACTCATTTCACGCCTACCGTCACCATCCACGGTGAACGTTTTATAATTATCTATCATATCATTACTATAACATACAAATTATATACTTATATATTCACCGACACTACCAATGTGTACGCGGTTCTATAACTTAACATATTTAGTTAGTCATCGACTTTCATCACATACACCAACCCAATTCTATACACGTAACTACACAATCATAAGAAGTTTATGGTGTTCTACTCACCTATACACACATGGTCCGCCATGAATCTACATAAATTACATAATAACACTATAATATATATATATATATATATATATATATATATATATATATATATATATATATATATATATATATATATATATATATATATATATATATATATATATATATATATATATATATATAAAATTTCACTTAGCACAAACGCATAATCCATTCTATAATAATCACTATACATATAACGCATCATCACCTAGTTACCATATAGCACAAGGCATAACTTTACTCTATAACATACCATACACAATTTTGATTCACTTATTTTCGCAAGTAAGAGTGGTTTAAGACTAGGAAACCTATAGTGGAACCCTAATTCACTTAAACCGAAGCTCTGATACCAATTTGTTACGCCCCGATTCCGGATTTGACCGAAAATTACTCAAATTTTAAAACTTTGACGCGGAACATTTGACTATTTCTTTAACTCTTCAAAGAATAGCAAAACTATAACAATTTACCCTTGACAACCCTTTTATAACTTATACTTATTTACCCTTTTAAAATGATGACCCAAGATTACAATAAAACCTCATTTATTTCTTTGTAATAATGGTCAAGCTGCCGCTTATAGCTGCGACGCCGCCTTTAATTACATTTTCGATTTAACACGCGACGGCTCGGAGGATTTATAACACGAAGCCGTCGCTTTATAATCGCGAAGCCTTCATGCGACCACTGCAAGACATTTTGACAAAGAAAGCGCACAACCAAATTGACTCTTTCAATCAAATTAACACTTGAACATTTTCAAAATAACTAAAACCTTACAAACTATAATTAAATCAATCATGATGTATTTTATTACTTATTTGACCCATCCAACCCAAAATAGGTAGAAATACACTTAAATCCAAATACCCTTTTAAACTAACCATGACTTCCAAATTGACCATTTAAAATACTATAACAACTATGACATACACTTGTCGATTGGCGACACTTTTACAAACTATAAAAAGACTCACGGGGGTACAAATTCATCACACGAGCTCGGTATCTACCTAGCTCCTAATATAACATATTACCATCTTCAATAATCAATCCATGAACCACACCCTATCCAAGCCATAACGCTTCAAGCACATGAACCTACAATAACATTAAAACTATAACATGTGTTTATAACGCTTAGTAAGTAATCGGCTAATACATGGCAATGCTTCTATCATTATACAATTCACATAAGCATCACTAACACACAAACCATAACACAAATAGCACATAAGGCAATAACACATACCTTAACACATCTTTAGACAACTAACTCTATAACCATAATCAATTCTCATTATAATTAATTAGCTTAACTATAACCAATCTTTGCTATAACATTCATGAACACATTATACAATAATATCCATATTAAGCATGTAGTAACCGGATTACTTACCTTAGAAATCAAAGCTAAGCCATTACTATATCACCACCATCTTCATCAATATCATCATCCATTACTTTCCATAGCTAACATTTTAACCACATAATTATAACATGCACTTAGTACATAATCAAATAACTATAACCATGGCTAACATAACTAATCTCTAATCATCATATAATCATATCATGATTATATGATGATCCAACCAATAAATTACCCAACTTTTACCCATAATAAAATTACCCGAGATTATTATAACCTTTTATAATCAATCAAATGATCATAACATGATCATATCCCAAATTATATATTTACTTCAATTTATTAAAAAGGGTTTCACCCAATTACACTATAACATCTCAATTAATGTATAAAACCACAATTACCCAAACCCCCAACTTGGGTACATGAACCCTAACTCTTCAATTCACAATTAAACCTAATTAGGATTACTCACCTTGCAAGGATCATCTTTATGACTTCCCATTAGGGATGACACCCTTAATTTATCACCAATTGGTCTACATGACCAACCCATATTTTCCCTCCATTCTCTAAACCGACATTTCTCCATTATCCAGAAGAAATGAGAATTCTGGACTTTTAATACTTAAACATTTCTTCATTTTAAAGTCATCTCATCACTTGACACTTTTGGTCCTTCAAGTTCATTTCTTCTATTTTGGCCACAAGATACTTATTTCAAGTTTATAATATGCCAACTTAAGTCCCCTCATTTATATAACTATAACATAACATTTAAAATTATTAGTTTGACTATCGGGTCAACTAGTCAATCCGTCAAGTCCTTAGACCATATTCATTTAGGTAGGGCCTAGTTGTATTTCGGGATACGGTGTAACAACAATAGGCAAAGATGAAGGATTATAGCACTCCTTCAAGCCTCCAATCAACTACAATAGTTCTACCAAGGAAAATGATGTCCAAACGCCTTCGACAACCCTTGAGCACACTACACTAATTTGGCGTAGTTTTGTGGTCTTTTGGGAAGATAAGTTGGTGGAAATTCGCCTAAGGGTGGATGCTTGAATTTCACACAAGTTGGGATAGGATAGTTGGTGGAAACTCGCCCTTAGGGTGGAGGCTTGAGTTTCACACCTTTGGGGTGAAGATATTGAGTGGGTGTGATCTCTCGAGTTATGGTTTGCTCTCAGATGGAAATTCGTCCTTAAGGGTGGAGGCTTGAATTTCACACCTAGAGAGGAGTGGTGGTGGTAGGAGAGGTGTGAGAGAAGATCTCTCAAGTTGTGGTGCATCAAATGAGGTTGCAAAGGCCTCTATTTATACTACTACCAAGGCCTAGGGGTTATAAATGCATTTCTTGGTCACCAAGGAGCTTGGAAGGGACTAGAATCCATGTAGGAAGGGACTAGAATCGTTTGGAACTAGTTTGGAGTCTTAGTAGTGCAGAAATGGTTGTCCAGGGCTTCCCAACCGAATCGGTTGGGCTCCAACCGTTTCGGTTGGTCTTCTTGACCATTCTCCAACCGGATCCGGTTGCGGGGCTCGACCGATCGGTTGGAGGAAAATCACAAAAATTCAAAAATGGCAAAGTTGTAGATCTTTCTCTTAGCTTTCCGTGGTCATGAACCGGGGTCAAACGGAGTCCAGATGCAAAAGTTATGGCCAAAATGGTGAAGGTGTGTCAGAACAACGAGTCTTCAAATATGTCTTCGTTTTAGCTTCTTTTCTTCATTTCTTTCGCTTCCTTCTTGAACTTTATTCTTGAGTCTTTGGACCACTAACTTGATGACTTTATCTTCTCGAATATACTCCACAAGTCTTGCTTTTGTCAGGAACTCTCCGTATTTGGAGAAATCTTCATATTTTACTTCTTTTTCCGTCTTTTTCTCCACTTTCCTGTACTTGGCTACAAATGAACTAGCAAACGCACTTTTGTACGATTAACAAAATCATATGATTATAGCCAAATAACATATATAAAAGCAAGGATAACGCTACTAAAAACATGCACAATTTGAGCGTTATCAAGTACCTGAAGCAAAAAATTCTTTAACGACTGCCAAAATATCATGTTCTAAAAGCTTCCAATATCTACGAAAGAACTCAAAAGTGAAGCCGTCGGGACAAGGGATTTATTCGTTCCATAATGCCAAACCGCTCTTTATCTCCTCATTAGAGACATTTCGCTCGAGACCGATTTTGTTGCTCAATGATAACCTATTAGTGAATTGGCCGAAGAAAGCAACTACAAGGGGATACAGGCGAGGAGAATAGAGTAGAAAAGTATTTTAGGAACACACTTTTCACAGCCAACTGATCGACAATCCACTCGCCATAAACAAGGGTCCCACGAATAGCTAACTGAGAACGTTTACTAATAAGAATACCGTGAAAGAACTTTGTATTCTCATCACCTTCTATATCCCAACGAACTTTAGATTTTTGAGCCACTTCCAATGCGTCAATAGAATTAATGTCATTGAGTTCTTACAACAACAAAGATCTATCGGATAAAATCTCTTCATTACTACCGCCTTGGTCAAGAATTTTTTAATATCAGAAAGTTTGGATTGAATGGAGATCTTTGCCTTATAAGAGCTTTTCTTAGCATTTTTGGTCCATTGCTTAATGAAAATTTTGAGAGCTTGAAGTTTCTTCTTTAAATTAATCATATCATTCGAGTCAACAGTGGCTAAGCTCTTCCATGTATCGTCTACCATTATGTCAAAGCCATCCAAGTTAAACCAATAGTGAAAAAGTATAAATGGAGTAAGACCATAATCAATGCTTAATTGCCGCATGAGAATAGTACGATGATTTGATAGATTTCTATCCAAGCAAAGAGCCGAAAGATACGGGAACGAATCCAATAAGCCTTTAGAAACTAGAAATCTATCCAATTTACTCATCTTATAGGCGGTCTGTGGGACCAAATGTAAGCATAAACATCAAGAGGAAGGTCAATCAGACTTGCTAAGGAAATAAAACTATTGAAAGAGTTAGCAACTTAAACGTTGAAGACTGAACCATATCTTTCTTTTTCCGTTCTAACTTCATTAAAATCCCCTATACTCATACAATCTCCATCCCATCGGTCTATTAGATTAAGGATGTAATCCCATATGACCTCTTTTCGTTAGATCATAAATCCTCCCATTCAACAAGGTCACCCCATTTAGATGCCACTTTAGCAAATGTATTACGGGTCCACACTTTTAGAGGCAAGCCTTCGAGGGAAATCCAAACGACTCTCTCATCACTAACGAAAGAGTTACAAGCTGGTTTTAGAAAGGAGAACCATGACCCCACACCTGTATGATTCAAAAGTTTCTCATTGGCAGAGATAAATACCGTTTCAATAAGGACCCATAAGCCTCCAAATATGTGAGTGACAAGTTCTGAAAACCCTCATTTTCTAGAATAATGTATATATTAGACATGGATGTGACATCTTTTACTTTACCTATAAGAGACAAGCTAAAATCTATATCCGAAATACACGAGTCATCAAGAAACAAAGGAGGAAGAATCTGATCAGCCATGACGTTATTCGTTTTGCTCGATTTAAGAATAGAGACATAAGAACTTGGTGAATTCCTTTCATTAGCATTAGAGGGGTGAGAAGGAGGAGAAGGTTTACGTTCTATATGAAAATGGGCAACATTTGCATGAAGATGGAAGCGCCCAATCCAAATGGTGCACAAGTTCGCAACAAGACGATCAATATTATCAACCTTAATTAACCAGACAAAAGCAAATTGCTTACCTGCTTTTGATTTCTTATAGGGAATGAAAGCATCCACAACGACTCCATAATCATTACACACCTTCCAAAGATCGCGAGCCGTAACGTAATCAAGGAAGTTAGTCACAAAAATTAATTGAGAAATTGATTGGGTTTGATCCTCCTTAAATCTATAAGACTTCCAATTGCCATCCCACGTAAGGAATAATCAAACTGAAACCCAAGAAACAGAAAACAAAACCCTAGGAAAAGAAACCCTAAATCGAATTTGGGAACCATGGTGTTTTATGGCGGTGAAAACAAAAAGAATCAATGGGCTAACCTAAGCCACTATTATTTAAGCTCGGTTGTATACCACTATGTGTGTTGGATCAACAGTGAGGCCCCTAAATGATATTGGCTTTGTGCAGTTCATCACTCTACATAGGCTCATATACGGCCTTGATTAAGACACTCCTAAAAAGCCCTCGAATTACGCCGCTTAAAAACCATCTACAAATAAGGGCATCTCAAATGCGAGGCAAAACAATGATTTCTTTTTCTCTCTCAAAATAATTACTGAAAAGCTTTTCTCATTTAAATGAGGAATAACTTAAGCAAAACTCTCTCTCATATAACTTACTTATTACTCCCTCGCCTCATAATAATAGTCCATATTTTCTTTTTGGGATATCTCAAATTAATTGTCCACTTTCCATATTAAGTAAAAATAAAAGAATTTAGTGGAGGAATATTCTAGACTAAAATACACCGTTGGTCCCTAAACTTGGCGTAAACGACGTCCGAACCATAAATTGGCATTTTCATCGTCAAGAGTCCAAAGTATGCGTTTATAGGCTAAACCATTCCCTTAACCAGAATGCCAATGTCAACGTTACTTTTACGCTTGTAGCTCGAGGGTATAATATACCATACACAATTATAACATGCCTTAGTTAAATCTAACCCACCCTCAACCCTATTCGTATCAAAGCAACACACAATTGTCATAAATAACAGGAAGACATTGAACCCTAAATACAAGCAACACACATTCTACCCAAAGCAAAAAAACATAATGGTACAAAATGATAAGGGGAGGGCTTTGTTGAGTTTGTTGAGGAAAGAATATTGCCCAAATGAAAAGGGTTTGGGTGTTAAGAAGGAGAAGGAAGAGGCTGACATCGTGGTATCAAAGGTTAACGGTTTGCAAAAAGGGATTAAAAATTTAGAAACTTTGTTTAAATATCTTAAGGAAAGGAAGGAAATGAAGGAAAAGGATGATAGGGAGGGTCTAGCTAAGTGTATGTTTAGATGATAGGAAACTTTGTAATAGTTGTGGACATGAAATCGATCAATAAAAAATTGGGTTCTTATTGTAAGTAATAGTGTTTGGTTGTGCATTGGTAAATATGTTTGATTTGGGGAAGTAAAAAAGTAAGTTTTCATTTGGAAAAAGTCTGTTTGAGATGATTTTTAGAGTGTTTTCTTTTTGGATTGTAACTGATAGAATTTGTTGTGCATTGTAACTGATAGAATTCGTGGTGCATTTCTTAACAAGTTTGACTTACCGAAGTCAAACTACAATAGTAAGTTACAATTTGTGGCATTTCATAAATTTGTTTGACTTGGGTAAGTCAAAATTCAAGATGTTACAATTTGAGGCATTGGGCGTGTTTAGTCCCACTGTCAACACTAACACCATACCAATTTCTTCATAAACAATACACCATTGTCAACACATTATGATTTAGTGCTAAAACATTTGCATTTTCAACACATATTTATAAACCACTGGCTTTGGTTTTGCTTATACAAGGGGGTGTTTGGTTTTGCTGATACAAGGGGATGTTTGGTTTTGCTAATACAAGGGGATGTTTGGTTTTGCTGATACTAATTAGAAATAATACACCCAAAATCACAATACAAGAACAGATTAAATACATAAAACTTAGATAATATTTAATCATTCATATAGTTGGTTACAAGAACATAAACAACTAGATCAAACCATGACCAACAACCGAACAAAGATCCAATTTACATACCCCTTTTAACAACCTATTAATCCAAAACTAGCACCCAAAAGACCCCATTTATCAACCCCCATAAAATACCCAAAATTCAGTCATTATGTTCAGCCATTTTCTTAACATAACCTTCATGGATACAAATACCTTCATCAGTTTTACCAAAAATCTTTATGAATCGAACAAGTAGGTCGGTGTGCCTAGCCTTGGCTTTCCTCAGCCCATCCAAACAATCAAGAGCTATACCTCGTGGTCCCAAAGCTTCGTTCTCTTTAATCAGCACCCTACGCTTGATGATGCCCCTTTTCAGATGATCAATGCACTCACGAACTAGCTTTTTCAAAAACCCTTCTTGTGCAGCCTCTTCCCCAAACCACACGGCCATACGATCATTTAAGTTGGATGAACCAGCAATCTCCATGAGTTCATTCAAAATAGGGAAATCTTCCATTGGAAAATGTGTGTGTGTGGAAAAAATGGTGGATGGATTTATTGGTTCGTGTGCACAAGTAAATAGCTTCTCAGGGTAGAGACGGTCAAGTGGTCTAATAGTGACTTTTTTTTTCACACTTGGTCCCTGAATTTGTTTGTTGCCATTGTCATACTTAAAACTCCTGCCCAATAATTATTTTAAAATACACAACTAGTCCCTTAATTTGCCAATTTACGTATACTACAATTTAGTTGAAGATTAAACAACACAAAACCATTAGAAGTTTGACTTTGTAAAGTCAAACTTGCAAAACATATCAATAAACTCCCTAACAAATATTGACAAATGGTTTTGCAATTTTGACTTTAGAAAGTCAAAATGCAAATAGAAAATGCCATTCACCATTTTGAATGTTGACTAACTGAAGTAAAATGAAAATGCTAAAATTTTTTAACTCATGGATTGCAGTTTTACTTTCTACAATCAAATTGAAATGCTAAATGAAAGTTTGACTTTCGAATGTTAAATTTGCATCACCAACAATACGCACAACCAACAACATATGAAGAAGCTAAATTTAACCAAACTATATAAACAAATACCAAAATACTTTATGCAAGATGAATTGTCATAGGGTATTCAAGACATACATAAACTACAACCACTAAAAGAACTCTACTATGGCTGTGAGGGAAGCTCGGTGGAGTTTCAACAGCTTCCTAGCCAACTCCCAGTTCATCTTGATATTTTCATTCCCATCATCACTCAAATCGCTGAACTTGATATAGACTACCTTTAGCGACGGGGAACACGCAAGTATAAAATTTATTAAAGTTAATTCACTCTATGATCTAGGAAAAGCTCGAAACACCACAGTCTGTAGCTGCCCATGCCTGATTGTGTTTCTGTCTACAACATATGAATTTTTTTCAAAAGGTAGAACACTAAGTGTGTATGCAGCCTGCAAAATCAAATAGTATTGAGATACTGATGCAGGTTTTACTGACCAGGTTTTAATATTTATAAGTGTCTCGTTTCCCTATGGTCCACCCTATGCACTAACGGCAGTGTACCCGGTCATGTGTAGTGTAGTAATCGGTAAAACCGAGGCCGTCCCAAGAGCTGTGTGAGTGGATGCTAAGTAAGTCTAATTGTCACTGGTTTTAATTGTCAAAATGATTAATTAACTAATAAACCAGGAAATGAAAGAAAGTAAATAAAGATATAGGTTGTGATCAATAGGGGAAAAGTGTGCTAACCTAGTTACTCATCCTATCATGTTATGTTTACGTCTAATTACTTCCAATTGATTCAAGTGGAGTTTAGGTCGCTAGGACAACATTTGGTCGGCTTTGTCCTAACCTATCAAGAAGGTTTCCATCGAGATCAAGCTACTACCCTTGAAAGTCCAGCTTTTTAGTCCCTAAGCCAAGTCATTAAGTTCCGCTACATGCAAGATTCATAACAATGAGTTCCCGGTGCTAGCATCTTAGACACTCATCCCTAACTTCTTAAGTTCATCCAAACGGCAGTGATCATTTGGTCATCAGACAAGCGAAGAAGGGTCTTCGTTGGTCAATTCTTACCCTTCCCACTCGCCTACCTACTTAGGGTCGGTTGGTCAATTATCCTAAGCAACTAGACACTACCGCCATTCAAAACAACCAAACAAGGGTCGCTACCAATGAACTATGCATGCATACACTAGAAACAATTATACGGAAGCAATGTAAACGAAAACACAACAATTAAGGAATCATAACTAGGCTAGCACCAAAGGTGCTTAGCCGATCATATTAAATGAAACAATCAATTCAATGTTTGACATAATGAAATACTTGAATCAAAAGTAAAAGAAAAGACAATCGCTAATGCTTATCGTTAGGAGTGATTTCTCCCTCGAGATGGCTCCGTATGCTCTTAAAGATCCGCCTTTGGTCTCCTACTCACGTTCTCGCTTTTGGTGTGGAGTGAATGATGAAATGCATAATTTAGGGTTGGTATTTATAGGCGAGATCTAGTTACTGACGTAACTTAAGTTGAGAGTTACGCCAGAACCTTAATATTTCCATAATAAAGCTCGTAATAGTGGTTATGGCGTAACACATGGGATGAGTTACGCCGTATCTTCAATACTGAGTTACAAATGTCATGATTACGCCGTAATCGTTAGAAGGAGTTACTGGCGTAGCTTGTAGCGGCATGGAACATCTTTTGACCTAATGGGTTACGGCGTAATCCTTAGTGGGAGTTACGCCTGTAATCTTTCGCTAAGTCGGCCTTTTGAGTCACGCATTAGCTATGGCATAATGTGAGAGGAGTTACGTTGTAGCTTCATCACGGTGGGCATACTATCATAAATCTCTTATAAAATCTCCAAATCCGCTGCCTCTTTAGCTCCAATGCTCGTAATTTACCTAAAAGTGAAATATAGAGGAAAACAAGCATAAATCCATATAAATGATATAAAATACGAGCATTATCAGGGGGAATTGACACTTAATATTCAGGACTTTTTGATGTTATCAAATATCCCCCCACTTGAACTTTACTTGACCTCAAGTAGACCTTATTAGATAAATTTCTAAAAGATATCTCCCATTACCTGGAAAATATAAGTTTAAAAATCCCTTATGCTAGAATAAAACAAAGTCGAACACCTCACGAAATGGGAACAGAACACTCATATTCTCTCAACTAATATAAGTGTCAATTTCAGGGTGATCACTCAAAGCACAGTCATAGCATGTATTCTATCATAAGCTTGGCGGTTACACAAATCTCCACCACTAGAGTTAAGAACTAAACAATTCTCGAAGGCAATATGGGTAGACACGACAAAGGTTAAGGGTGAATCGTTATTACTAACATGTCACGACGAAGTGGACAAAATCAATGATACATGACCAAATCCATGGCCAAGACACCAAAGATTGCTCGCTTCATCACCTAGACATGCTTCATGACTAAAGGGTAGGATAAGACATGGGATATAATTGGTGTAAAGTAAAAATAACAAGCAAATAGTCTAAACCTATAACCAAGTCATCACCGCTTACCGTTTATCCAAAGTTCAAGTTTCAAAGCTAAGAAACCGGATCATGATATACCAAGTAGATGTGCCATTAGCGGACGTCATGAATGGCACATTACTTGTTCTTCAACAGTTGGCGCAATGATTACCAACTTCATTCTTCAAATGTGAGCGAGGTGGCCTCCTCGATACTAAATCTTTGATGAGCTCTAAACATAGTGCTTATAACTTCACACTTTTACAATAAACAAATAACTATAACTATTTTTTTTTTCGAATCATCATTTTTATTTATTTATTTATTTATTTTTAAAATCACAACTAAACATACCATCCCCCCACTTGAGATGAACAATATGAGAATTTGGGGGGGGGGGGCTTCAATGATCTTCAAATATATGTCTTTGACGAAAGCGGGACCGAACCTCTCTACTTGAACCTTGAACTCAGGCAAACAATGACTTCTCGATCACAAATTAAGACTACACGGTAGGCTAAGGTGTATGGGTATATCGAAACAATCTATTGGGTGAACAAAATGAAAGGAATGGCTCAGACGGGTGTATCTAGGGGTATCTTGCACTAAAGGTGAGTGCAACAAAAGGGTTTAACATGGGGGTCGAGAAGTCGAGGTGACTAATCGATAGACACACAAGGATAAGCTGTTTGGGTGATAATCCTATAATATTGCCTTCTTAAACTGAATATTCCAAATACATTAATCTAACTTAACATACTTCGTCTATGGTCTCAAAATGATGCAAAGGCCAAGTTCTAAAGTTTACAAGCTACCGACACACTCATAATTTAGTAGATTTGGGTAAATATTTGGAAACGGATAAGGCTAATCTCACCATATATTATCAAAGGTTATAATGTGCTTGGCTAAGGTCTAATCTAGTTAGGTTAAGAAAAACATGTCAAAATTTTAAAAATGGCATAATTTTTCAAAATAAACTAGAAAAACGAGGGCATAATAAAGTTCAAGAGATAATTCTACTCCCGTCCCCCCATTTGAAATGTACAAAGTCCCTTTTGTACTAAACGTTAAATAAAGGTGAAGAGAAAGTAGAATTAGAGCAAGAACTTCCCTTAAATTCGCTCCTAAAAGAAAGAAGGCCCACGAAAAGAATTGTGCCTTCGCAAGCATCCACGAGCAAACTTCATTCCCCAAATCATACTAGCAACAAGCATAATTCTAAAAAGAAAAGAAAACGAAAATAAAAAGAAATTTAACTCACTTTCAGAGGAATCACGGTTGCATTTAGCGATGAAACAAGTTTTTAAACCACTTGGTGTCCCAAGTGGACGAGTGTAGTCTCGTGAGGGCTTACAGGAACATACCCACAAAGTTCATTTGAAAACTAATACAAGGTTATTGTGTTTAAAAAGAAAGAATTAATATTGGAGGATAGTTACGTCGTAACTCCTAGAAGGAGTTATGTCGTAATTATGGCCAAACCTGGCAGACGCTACTGGAGGGTAGGTACGGCGTAACCATTGCATGGGATTACGCCGTAATTGGTAATGCTCTGGAGAGGATCGCTACTGGAGATGTGTTACGGCGTAATCATGGGGATGAGTTACGTTGTAACTAATGGACAGACCTTGTCCCCCTTTAAGCTGCTGATGCAATCTTCTCCAATTCCTGCAAAAATGGTTAAAAACACAAAACCCAACAAAAAATAAAAGAAATAAAAAGGATAATTTGGGTTTTCTTCCGAAAGAGCACTTTTCTTTATTAACGAGTCTTTAAGTTAGACTCAAAGCCATGGGCTAGAAGTGTTTGTTTGTCATTTCGTGGATATGGAAATCTCCATACTGAATCCAACTGATGAAATTCGCGTCCCGTTAATAGCCCGCGCCAAGCTCTAAGCATCCCAAATAGAAAATTTTGATCTTTTGGTATGGGGTTAATCCTTTTGGCCTTATCTTCGTCACTTACGTCAAGTAGTGGCCGAGCATGGCTTAATTGCTTCTTCGTCCAACTCTTAAAGTTCTTAACAGTTCTTGGCATTCTAAAAACTATTTATCGTGGCCAATTTTCAACCACACTAGCCCTTCCTTTTCATTCCTATCTAGCCCAGATAATTCTTGAAAGGGTTTCTCGAATATTACCCCGGAGAGTCCATCCTCCATGAACTCGTTAGTGTCATCTAATACTACAAAATCGACCAAGAATGAATGTGTTCCAACAAAGACATGAACATTTATTGCAATCTCCAGAAAATTGTTCCCTTTATACTCTAATTCTTTTACCATAACTTGGTTGTAACATTCTTTCGATATGATGTTTACCGGGGAATTTGTGTCAATGAAGGGGTGGAAGTCAATGAACCCAATCTTACACGAAATTTTCAGGTCATAGGGGTTCCTATGATGGATTCGAGTTCCCATCTCGTAAAAATTAGGTTGGTCAGATCGTGAAAAAGTCTCCTCAGAATTGTTGTGCCAATGGACCATGTCGATGTCACTAGAAAAATCGTCGGCATTGATTCCCAAACCATCTTCTTCTTCAAAGTTACCAAACACATCAAAATCTTTTCCCGAAGCGATATCGCCAGGATTTAAAGGGGTCTTCAGGGCTTCACTTAGAAATTCTTCCAACGCATCACCAAAATCGTCGATAGGTTCAATTGCGCAAACCTTTTGAGGGATGGACAGGAGTTCATTTGATCTGAATGTAACAATTTCCCCATTAGCTTCAAGTGTCATCTTTCGAGCAAAAACATCAAATTTCATATGGGCAGTAGCGAGCATGGGTCTACCTAGAATGATAGGTATCCTGTTATCTTCGGGAATATCCGTGATAACGAAATCTACCGGAAGAGGAACTTGTTGATTTTACCAATCGCTTTCTACAACCCCAAAGGTGATTGCATGGATCGATCCGCCATTTCTATTTTCATTGTTTAAGACTTCCGATTCCCATGCATAAGAACATTGAATGAGGCATTATGCTAATGCTTGCTCCAAGATCAGCTAAGGCATTACACATATTAAGATTCCCAATCAAGCAAAGGAGAGTGAAGCAACCTAGATCTTTTTCTTTTTGTGGCAGTTCATTTCTTAGAATTGCTGAACATCTTTCGTTTAGTCGAACTGACACCGTCTCATCGAGATCATTCTTCTCATTACTTAATTGCTGCAAAACATTGTTAGGATTAGTTCTAATGGAATTAATTAGAGGGATGTTCACCGGAAGAGCTCCAATACTATGAAGTAAGAGTTTCTCCTTGCTAATTCTTCTTTTGACCTTCTCAGAGAAGGTAATTGGCTCTCAAAAACTGTCTCAACCGAATTGACAATTTCTTCATCCCGCGTAACAAGATAATCTGTAATTGCTTTTGAGCATAAGTCCACATTCTTTTCCAAGCCTTTGATCCGGTCTTCATGAATCTTAAAAGAAGATACCGTGCTCTCTTCGAATTTTCTCATCATTTTTTCTATCCTCTCATCACGTTCTTTTGATTCTTCAATGTGATCAAGAATCATCTTCTCCAAGTTATTTTCAACCTTGGTCCCAAATACACTCTTTATTTCTTCTACCCTACAAGCTTCATTTTCACTAGCCCTTTCCAGTCTCCTCTTTTCAAACATTGCACAATAATCATTTTCCTTCTTGGTCAAAGTTTTCATTACCTTGTGCTCGAAATCATCTTTTGGTCCATAGCCGGTTTCCACATGCCATTTGTAGCAATGATAAGATATTCTTCGAATAGACTCCAAAGCTTGGTCGGGTGTCATGGTTCGAATAGACTCCAAAGAGCTTTCCCATGCTTGATACAATGTTTCATCTTTCCCCTGAACAAACTGATAGATTTTACTGAGAAGCTTAGCAATCTTTGAAGGAGGGCAAAATTGTTGAACAAACTCCTTTCTTATTCGATCCCACGTTCCCTTGCACTCGGCATGGAGTTTATTAAACCATCTTTAGCAGTTCCAGTAAGAGTCATAGGAAATTTTTTTATCGTAACAGAATAACTAGGGATATTCCGGATGGTAAAAAGGGAAGACAAGTAAAGTACTTCTTCTACATGATCTTGGACATCTTCATTCTTGTCTCCAGAGAACTGAAGCTCATGTAATTCCCAGATGAATTGGTCAGGGATAGAGAATTCTCCCATTTTGGAGTCTTGCGTGAAAGCTCTTTGGCAATCTACGTTGGTTTGCTCCATATAATGTTCCATAGTTATCTTTTCAATACCCACTTCCTCAATTACTTCGGGCTCTGCATCAGATTGGTCAAATTCATAAAATGAGAAAATATTATGTATAGGAATTGGTGAATAATCTTTTTCGTCCCGAATCGCCCGGATTGTCGAATGGAGTAGCCGTAAATGGCTTGAGCTTTCGGTCTTGAATCGACATAATAAAAAGAAAGAAAATTAAAATAGACTTAATAAAACCCTAATATAACTCCCCGGTAGCGGCGCCAAAAACTTGATGCAGTTTTATCGACTGTGTTTTAATATTTATATGGACCACCCTATGCACTAATGGGCTAATGTGCAGTACCCGGTCGTGTGTAGTGTAGTAATCGGTAAAACCGAGGTCGCCCCAAGAGCTATATGAGCGGATTCTAATTAAGTCTAATTGTCACTGGTTTTAATTTTCGAAATGATTAATTAACTAATAAAACAGGAAATGAAAGAAAGAAAATAAGGATATAGGTTGTGATCAATAGGGGAAACGTGTGCTAACCTAGTTAATCATCCTATCATGTTATGTTCATGTCTAATTACTTCCAATTGATTCAAATGGGGGTTTAGGTCGCTAGGACAACATTTGGTCAGTTCGTCCTAACCTATTAGCAAAGGTTTTCACCGGAGATCAAGCTAATACCCTTGAAAGTTTAGTTGTTTTTAGTCCCCTAAGCCAAGTCATTAAGTTCCGCTACATGCAAGATTCATAACAATGAGTGCTCGGGCGCTAGTATCTTAGACACTCATCCCTAACTTCGTAAGTTCATCCAAACGACAAGTGATCATTTGGTCAGTTCGCACAAGCAATGAAGGGTCGTCAGTTGGTCAATTCTTACCCTTCCCACTCAGTCTACCTACTTAGGGTCAGTTGGTCAATTATCCTAAGCAACTAGACACTACCGCCATTCAAAACTACCGAAACAAGGGCAGCTACCAATGAACTATGCATGCATACACTAGAAACAATTATACGAAAGAAATGTAAACGAAAACACAACAATTAAGGAATCATAACTAGGCTAGCACCAAAGGTGCTTAGCCAATCATATTAAATGAAACAATCAATTCAATGTTTGACATAATGAAATACATGAATCGAAAGTAAAAAGAAAAGATATTTGCTTATGCTTGTCGTTAGGGAGTGATTTCTCCCTTAGAGATGGCTCCGTATGCTCTTCAAGATCTGCCTTTGGTCCTCTACTCACGTTCTCTGCTTTTTGGTGTGGAGTGAATGATGTGAAATGCAAAATTTAGGGCTGGTATTTATAGGCGAGATATAGTTACGGCGTAACTTAAGTTGAGAGTTACGTAACCTTAATATTTCCATAATAAAGCTCTCGTAATAGCGGTTACGCAGAACCCATGGATGAGTTATGCCGTATCTTCAATACTGAGTTACAAATGTCATGATTACGCCGTAATTGTTGGAAGGAGTTATGGCATAGCTTGTAGAGGCGTGGAACATCTTTTGACCTAATAGGTTACGACGTAATCCTTAGTAGGAGTTAAGCCGTAATCTTCTGCTGAGCTGGCCTTCTGAGTCACGCATTAGCTACGGCGTAATGTGAGAGAGGAGTTACGCCGTAGCTTCATCACATTGGGCATAATATCATAAATCTCTTATAAAATCTCCAAATCCGCGTCTCTTTAGCTCCAATGCTCGTAATTTACCTGAAAGTGAAATATAGAGGAAAACAAGCATAAATCCATATAAATGATATAAAATACGAGCATTATCGGGGGAAATTGACACTTAATATTCAGGACTATTTGATGTTATCAGATACATAAACATGGCAATTTACGAATGTTTATTTGATACATATGCATTACAGTATTACAATTACTCTGATATCTAGCATTTTCAATTTTGAAGATCCATGAATCATTTCAATGATGAGTTATGCCATAACACTATTCCCAAAATTGACTCTGGTTAGCTTAAGATTAATGAGGGATATAAAGAGAACATGGACATTCATCCTGGAATTAGTTTCCCGCATCAACTACAACAAGTTTTAAAGATTAAATTTCATTACTGTTAGACATTTCTTTAACATTGTAAAATTAGTAGTGTAAAACTCAAATTGGTCTTACCATGCAATTATGAAAATCCAATCTAAGGGTCAGAACTGTTGGAAGACTTATCAGGTGAAAGATATTGGATGTTGTGATTGTCGTCACATGTGTCGAAACACCGAATGACAAATCTAGCTTTTCAAATTCCTAAGTTTTGCAATATCCCATAGTCTCATCTCGCTTGTAGTAGTGATAAGGATTTAAACGACGCTTTTAGGGGTCATTTAAGCCCTTAATCGACCACTTTTATATCCGCATCGCTTAATTTCGTTCTTTTCACTTTTAGGTCTATTGGAAGCAAAATGTCGGAATGAAGCATATTTGGATGAAAAGGAGCAAATACATGAAGAAAATGGCAAAGTCAAGATCGAAGCCTCTCAAAGTCGATCAAACGATTTGACGCTGCCCAATTAAAGGCAACGCCGTCCTCTATGAAGACTTGATCAAAACATGTACCGATGGCTCGGTGGAAATTTTGATCACATAACCTGACGGCGTCATGTTATAAAGAAGGAAAGCATCACTCAAAGTTTTCATCTCAGACGGCCCAGATCCATAATAAAGACGACGTCCCAACTGAATTCTGACGGCGTCACAACTCTAAGGTGACGCCGTCCCATCGATGACTTGGCCCAGACAAAATCCTAATGACGGCGAGCCGACGGCGTCCCATGCAAAAGGTGACACCGTCGCACTTGTAAATCCATATATAGAATTCGATTTTTCTGCATTTAGGGAGGTAGACTTTTGGAGAAAAAACCCTAAATCATTTGTAGTCCGATTTGGACAGTATTTTAGGGTCCCATACCCTATTTGACACATCGAGATAAGTCTTTTAATCCAAAGTAACATTATGTCTATCCATTATTCGATTGATTGTGTGTATGCTTGCTTGTTAACCATGTCTAGCTAAATTTCTTGTGTGTTTGCTTAGATCTATGAAACCTAGTTATTGATTATTGGTAGGTTGTTTCTTATCTTAATTGTAAATTGGCTTAGGAGTGCAACTAGGCATCATTCATTGTATTTAATGCTTGGGTATGCTTTATGAATGTGTGGCTTATGAATGAAATAGCCTAGGCTTGCCGATTTCAGTATGTCATGCCCAAGAGATAACCTCAAAGAACTAGAGATTACGACACCCGACGACCTTAGGAATACAACGTGTTCAGATAAGGTGTGACAATTTAACCGACCAATAAAAGATAACTAGGGAGTAATAGTATCTAGGTAAACACATTTTTAATCATCATACGAGCACATATCAATTAGACATAAGACTACCCGTAGTAATAGATAATTAGATAATTAGATAAGTAGAAGTAATCGGTAGAAGTACCACCTCCAACCAATTGCCCCGAGATATTTACCTTAGCTTTCTAAAAAACCTTAAAAAGATAAAAAAAGAATCATCCTCAACCCCCACCTTCTCGTCATACATTTCTTACTATCATTCCTATTCCCCTAGAGAACGATATCAATCCCCGAGGATTACCCAATACTACACTACAACAATTAGGTTCACTGCCTAGGTGGTTGAAAAACTTGCTCGAAGAAAAGGAAGCTCCTTTGACCCCGAACGCGCTTCGTATGCGCATCAAGTTTTTGGCCGCCACTAGGGAATAGAATAGCTAGTTTGATCTTTATCTAGTTCAGGTTCCCTTGCTTGATTCCTATCAAGTAAGATTTTTTTCTCATTTTCATTAGCTTCCTTGTAGTCTATCCCCCTTCTTCGTGACTTTGTTCGTAGCCTCATCACTTTTCATCATTGAAGGTTATAACCCACCCAATCCCCATCAAACAACAATCCCCATCAAACAACCATCCACCACAAAACCCACCACTTGATCCGAATTTTGCCAACCAACTTCAACCATGAGCTCAATGATGATCGTTAGTGAAAGGAACTTAAAGAATATTTCAAGTCATACCCTAATGGAATGGAAATCGCCTATCACTATAACGAGAACTTAAGAAATTGAATATGCTAGAGGATTGCATGTCTTTGTAGGTAATTTTACATATAGATGTGATTTCATGATATTGGAAGATGTTAAAGGCATCATTGATGGATTCTTAGGAGATGTGATACTTGGGAGACCATTTATTCAGGAATCCATGATGATTTATGATCAAGAGGAAGGAATAGCCAAGTTCTCAAATGGGATTGAATGTGTTAAATATGTAATGCCCTAAAAAAATAAAAGGTTTAGGGGTATTGATGATTTAGATGCGATAACCGATATGTGCTTATACACATATCTTTTCATTATCAAACCGACCCAAAATAACCAAGAAAGAGCCGTTATTGCTAATATTTGTGGTTTTCTTGAGTTTGTGCTTTGTGTATGGATATGTAAAACACGCAAAAGGAACCAAATCGACGTAAACCGAGCACGAGAGATTAAAGAGAGCTTAAGCCGAGCCGGAAGATCAAAATTGAGCATTTATGAAGATTTTATTCTCCGAGAATGATTTTTGGAAGAATTAACCAAGTTTGAAGAAATGTCAAAATTGGCCCCTCAAGTTTAAGCAATTGGCAAAAGTGGCCCTTGAAGATTCAAAAAGTGCAAATTTAGCCCTCGGTCTATTCGAAGATTTTCAAGAGTGGTCCTTGAAGATACTTTCAGAATTTACATGTTTGGCCCTTGAAGTTTCAGAAAATACAACTTTGGTCCCTATAATGCCTTGGTTTACTAAGTTAATCCTAAGTCCAATTATACAAAACCCATGATCCAATCCTTACTATACTCGGCCCAATAATAGAAACCAATCCACCCGGTCCAAGAACTCTACCCGGCCACGTTTATCCCAACTCGAGTATCCCACTGACCCGGTTTATTTACCCAGGTCAACCCACAAGAACCCGGTCAACCCATTTGAAGAATAATAAACAAACCAAACGCGCCCTACAGTAACCCTTCTTCCCCAATCCCAAACACGCCAGTCACCACCATTTACCCACTTACCTTTTACCACCAATTACCCCCAACATCGTACTAAGGATCTATCAAGCTTCTAGATACAGCTGACATGTCAGATAGGATGTGTACGTGGACAAATGGAAGCATCTCATTGGACGCGACACCTCATATGTTGAATTAGTGCTCTCTGATTGGAGGAAGTGACTCAGGATTGATCATGTGGCTGTGAATAAGCCTTCTAGGCTCTTCCAAGAGGATCCAAGACCTGCTAAAGGCTATTTAAAGACCCCTTGAGCTCACAATTGAGGCGTGCATTAATTTTTCCTTTTTATTAATTAAGTTTATGTTTTCAGTATTCTTATTTCAGTTATTTCCTCTTAAGTTTTTATGTAATCCCAAGTTATTTGTACTCTTGTTTCGCTTCAATAAAATCCAAGTTTTCTTTTTATCTTGCATTATCGCTTTTTAAATGTTGAATAAAAGTGTTTTTTGTTGAAATAAGCTCACTCACCATATAAGTCGTTAGAGCTTATTTGTTTGTAACTTACTCATTTCAATCATTTGCATACACAAAAAAGTTTGGTCAACGAAAGTCAACTGGTGACTATAATTGGTTCAGAAATTGAGATGGGTTGAAATGATACTGAATTTGATCTGATTTGTGTTTGGGTTGGTACTGTTATAATGCTAAAAATCTGGCTGGACTTCTTGTAAGTGTGAACTCAATCTCATAATTTGCTTAAAAAGTAGAAGTTGTCATTTTCATTAGATCTGTCATTAGTAGTGTTATTTGCTGTCATTTGGTCTTATTTTAGTGCTCTCAATCTGTTTTGCAGTTAAGCTAATCTTGTTATCATGTTTAAACTATGATTGATTGCATTTTCTCACATAAAGGAGTGTTTGGTTTAAGGCTTAAAACTGTTTTAGAGGTTAAAATCTTAGATTAGATCAGTGGCTTTAGGTCTGCTATAGCTTATTGCATTCATTCCTGTCATTGTTTTGCTGCCTTTTGCACTTATAGTCAAAATCATAAGTCCACTGCTCTTATGTGCATTTTTTTTGGGGTAAAGGGGAGTAATCCTGCACCCTGGTAAATATATTAACCAAATAAACGTTAAAGTACAATGGATATGAGTGAAATCCCATATCTCAGCCCGTTACATAGGCATAGAGCTTACATAACAAGATACTTCCTTTTTTCTAACCAAGGAAACAAATCACTACTCAAATGATAACATATGACACAAAGAAATAAAATTACTCCAGACCTTGAAACGTTGTGCCATACATGGCATTAAAGGCATCCAAATTCCCTGAAGATCACTTAACCTGCTTTCGCATAGTCATCGAAATCATAGTCATCATACTCATCTTCAAACTCTGGCCACCACCAAATATATTAGCAGACTCATCAAATGGGTTAGCAACAACCTCATCTTCGTAATCTGACACTACAATCTCTCCCACTTTAGAAAAAGGGTTACTTTCTTAGTAGAAGAGGCAAAGGGTATACAAGAATCACTAGTTCGAGGAGCCACTACCGACTCCATCTCTTTCAAATCACTCACAAGAGGCACTTGTGATGTAGTACCGTCTTAGTAGACTTATCTTCATTAACTTCCATTGTACAACCGTAATCCACATCCTTGATAGTGTCATTAGAAGGAATACCGACGATCCGTATGTTCCATATTAAGAGCATCAAACCTGTTAGATGTAGCGATCTTGGTTCCACTCAAACTAGCCACATCAGAAGCATTCTTCTTAGTGACTACGACTTTCTTTCTTCTTATGTGCATTACTGTTGGAATCAGTGGTTAAGAAATTAGCATATAGGTGTAGAAGTTAATATACTAGCTTGCTATAGTCTTATTACATCATATTTCATTTACATCAGTCCTACATTTGATCTTAAATCTCACCAAAGTCAAACTTTATAACTGTTCTTGAAAGTCAAACTGTGTCAAATACCTGTTTTGTGCAGAACTTGCAGCAGTTGCACAGAGTTCATTTTAAATAGTTAGGGTCTCAAACTTGGCACATTTGTAGTTTGCTGGGTGGTCTTCAAGACCACATAATCGCTTTACACAAGCTTTTCTCGAGAAGCTTCGTGAATAAGCTCAAAGTGTGGGACCGCTCATCGCTAAGCTGCTTAGATCGCTAGCTTATAATCTTGTTGAACCGCTTATCGAGATTAGGAGTAGCTATAATCGTTGTTTTAGAGTAGTTATAGTATAATTTAGTTGTTAAACAGTTTGGTAGCTTAATTCATCGTTATGCTTATTTTAAAGTTGCTTATTTCACAACCTGCTTTACCATGCTCTTATTTCTCTCACATAAGCTTATGTTTATTTTTCATAGCTTTAGAATAATATTTTAGAATCTCCCTGCATTTTTCATAATTTTTAGATACTGTTTACTAATTTTTCTTGATTTAAATCAGTTTTTAATCATTTTTAAATAGCTTTTATTGCAAATAATCAAGAAAAAGTTCAAAAAAATATTTTTTCAGTTTTCCCAGTTTTAGAAAAATATAAAAAGAATAAAAAATATTTTTCCTTATTTTTCCCCTTTATTTGGTATTTTCACAATTTAAATTAGATTTTAATAGTTTTAAATTAGTAGAAAATAGAAAATAATTTAAAAATACAAAATTAGTTTTGAAAATTCTTAGGATATTTTAGATTTTATAAAATAGTTTCATAATTTTCCTTTTATTTTCATAATTTCTAGAATTTTAATTTAGTTTTAAAAGTTAATAATTAGTTTTTAATTTAATAAAATCCAAAAATCCTAAAAATTAGTTTTAATTCATAAATAGTTTTCTAATATCATTTTTAGTATAAAAGTAATTTTGGGTTATTTTTAGGATTTAGAATAGACGAGTTGCATTTTATTCTGCTTCGCTTAATTCAGATTTATGCTTTTAGTGTAGAATTACGTAGTTTGCCATAATTCTTAGGTTTCTCCATAGATTTTAGTCCCATTTACTTTCCTTATCCCGTAGTTTAGAAAACATCATATTATCCCTTCTCTTATTCAAATCCCGATAATCGCGACGCGAGTTGAAATTCCATTCAACCTCGTTCGAACGATCTCTGTTCAAACCTAACACGCTTGAGTTACCCAAATACTACAAACTTTTCTTATTATTGATTTTTATGAAATCAATTTTGGCGCGCCGGGAGGGCTTAGAATGAAGTTTTCGATTCCGCCTCGAATCGTGTGCATTTGAAGATCCTTCCCGAGTGAAGTTACCGTCGCTTTTTGTAAATATATCTTTTGAAAACCCAAAACATTTAAAAATACCAAAACATTCTTCCTAGAGTGTTTGCAAAACCATAAAATTAAAACCAACAAAAGAAATCGAACGTCAATTGTTACGTCGGCCACTCAAGGTACAACCTATACACGGGTATAAGGAAAGTCTTGACATTAAATTGCAGATCAAGAACGATCCACTCTTCGTTCTCCCGCCACTGCATTTCTTTGAGAGCTACTGAGCACGGTTGACGGAAGGTTACAAAAATATTGTGTTTTCTTAAATATAAAACCCAAAAGATTTTCCTTTTCAAAATTTGTTTTAAAACCAAAAATATTCTTCTTGTATCCTCTTAACTCGATAATTTTTCTTTTACCCTATATGTTTAATTTCATGGATACGATCAATTATCGCCATTGTTTTCATTGCAAAGGCCGATGAAGAGAAACAAGATCGTTGTCTTAATCCGCACGTGTATGTGAGAGATGTGGACAACCCGGTTCTAAAAATCTTGCTATTGGTGCGACTTAGTCGACAAACAATCTCGATGACTCTAAAAGTTTTTCGACCATCCACCACAACCCGAGATATGTTCTTATCGTCATGCTTTCATTGCCAAAGCCGTATGGAAGAAAATCAATTTTGGTGTTTGAAATGTATATGTGATTGGTGCGGAAATAATTGTTGAATGGATTTTGTGATGTATGCAATAATTTTATTAATCCAAATCCAGATCTCGCCTGCCTTTATGCACGGCTAGAACAAAAGAGTGCTCTTTATAATGACATAATTGTAGAACCCTCGATTCCTACTCCTTCTCCGTGAGGAAATGAAATATGTTTCGAGTCCGGCGACTCCCGAGCCTATCACGGATAATTCTTCGACGATCGCTCTTGTGTATATGGTGCAATAACCCGAATATGGTGGGAATTGTCCCGCTTGTAGCAATGGAAAATCAGAACCAGTTTCACCACAACTCGACTATGAGACAACCGATTTCCTAACCAACCTTTGTACCATGAGCCGAGTCATACTCTTGTGAGTATTGTGGTCCTCACCAAGGTTTTCGATGTCAAGTTCAAGTTAACAACTCAACCTTTCGTTATGAACCTTACTCAGATTCGCCACAACAATCATATTGTAGTGAGTATTGCGGAGGTCCCACATTAATTCCGATTGTCGATGCGTAACCCTATTGTTTACGAGCAAGTTCCTTGTGATAATTACGACTATGCTTATAACCCACCTCCACAATACCAAGAAATTCAACCGCAAACTCCGCCGATGATCAAGAATTTCACCAAAGTTATCTCAACATATTACAAGAGTTAAATGAATTAAAGAATTGCTTTATGAACCGCTCAAGAAAAAGATCCTAATCAAAAGACCTATCGTGAATTATTAGTCAAGAAGCCGCGAAAGTGATCCAACATCGCCCAACTACCTATTATTATGATTCGATTCGATGACGAATATACTCCTCCGAAAGTGGCAATCCCACTCCTGCTTCGAGTTTTCATTTCCGACCCTTCCCTTCACTCACGCCGGTCGGAGAAGTGACGCCTATCGAAGAGGTCGATGATCATATTTCTACTTGACATTGTTGAACCCATGACTCTCTCATAATGGGGATGAGCATCTTAGTACTATTCTAAATGGAAGTGTCTAATGTTGAGATCCTTGTCCCAATCCCAAGAGAGTCTGGGTTGTTGATATTTGTGATGAGCCTTCTTGATATTTCAATGATCATGATGAGATGTTCTCCGATTCGAGGATGTATCCGATGCTGATTGTGATTCACTTTATGTGATTCTTTGACATCTCCGAGGTTACTTCCGTGATTTTCTCAAATCCAGCTTTTCAAGTTCGTTGATGACTACACCTTTTGTGAAGTTAATCCTCTTTTCGACAAAGATTTTGAGTCCGATTCAGAGACCACAACGAAGTGGTGGATATTGCTAGCTCTCGAGCACACCACTTGTCCCATCTCTCGTATTTCGATCTTTCTCCGCCATGTGATGTCAAGAAAGTATTGAACCGACATCGAGGATATTATGGAGATTGATTTCAAATGGTTGAAGACGATATTCTTGATAAGCCGCCAAGTGATTTTGATATGGAAGAAATCGACTTACCCATTGATGACTTGATACCACCGGGTATTGAGGATGCTGATGATGATAACCCTGAGGGGGATGTGTTGTTATGTGATGAATTTCTTGACTCTCCTTCTTCTAATGAGTCCACCATCACGTATTCCGTTGAACCCGCATGTGAAGACAAGATTTTTAAACCTGGGATATTCGACATAGATGAGCTTTATGCTAAAGCCGTTATTCGAGATAAGGATCCTCCGATGGATGCCTTCATTTGTGAGCCTACACCTCTTATCTTTTACCATGAGCTCCCGTCTTTTTTGGAGTTTTCTCATTGTGATCCGTCATTCCTTCGTCCACCCGCAAAACCGCCAGATGATGGATCATTCTTTTATGATATACCTTATGTGCTGCAGCCCGACACTTTCTTCTCCACCCAACCCGCCTGGGCCTCATTCCTTCAGAATGAGGATACCGCCTTTGATCCGGTATCCTTCCGCTTGCTTCCCCAAGGACAAATGAATTGGGACCAGTCAAAGCGACTCTATGATCAAAACAAGAGCGCTTCGGGAGGCACCCCATGCTTATCCTTCTATCTTCTTTCTATTTTCTTATAAGTGACGGCGGGTTAGCCTCTTCGATTTTCGTGTTTGGTTGTTTGTGATGTCGTGTTTAGATGTTCCCGATATGAAGACTCGTGCTCAAGTTTGTCTTTTCTCCACCGAGATTCATGATCGACGCCGATGGAACCGATATCCTAATCTTATCGACTAACGCTATCTTTGAGCATACTTAATAAACGGCTTTTAGATTTTCGTGATACCTTGCTTTAAACATTGAGGACAATGTTTCGCTCTAGTCCGGGGTAGGGTAATCTTCGATTTGATTTGACCGCACTTGCTTTTTTTGTGTCGTACTGCAACCCTGCTTTTTCCTTAGAAATGAAAATTGTGCAAAATGAGCAAAATTTTAAAATTTTGTAAGCTTTTGTTAAGTCTTTTTGATTGAAAAGTTTTGTTAGTCTCTTAGACAAGAAGCTATAAATGCTAATTCTAGCTACAAGGCCAAGATTTTGCAAGTTTCCGAGTGACTTTAAATATGCATAACTTTATTTCATTAGACGAAGCATTTGCTAAGATAACATATGTTTTAACACCTTGTTGACTTTCCTACTGGTGAGAGTAGGAATAGAATTCGACTTGACCCAGGTGTTGAGCCCTAGCTTGTTCCTTAACCATAGATAATCTAAAATTATCGGCTAAGCATCTCATGATCTCATTATTTGGGATTTTAAATTTGCAGAGATCGAGAAATGATAGAGTTACTTATGAGTTTAGATGCTAAGCGTGAGTAGTTGGTTCTCTTTAGAGCCCATCGAAGGTACTTATGGCTTTTTGTTCCCACATAATTGTTTCACCCCATATCTGTCTAATAATAATTAGAGATGTTGAGTTTTTGGCGATAGTTAGTTCTTTATCTTCTTAAAAGAATCTTTGTTTTAAAAATTGGGTACACATAAAGGATCCGTAATAAATGAGAAATCAATGATAAGTGAAAAAGTTATAAGTAAAGTTGTGAGCTGCGGTGTCGAGATCGGACCCTTGGATCTTTAGCCGGATTGAGTGAGGTCTTAGCCTAGCCACGGGATCCTCATTTCATGAAGCCTTTAGTCTTGAATTACCCCGAAGCTCCGTAGTTCATAGCTCATACAAATAAAGTTCAAGTATATATATATATATATATATATATATATATATATATATATATATATATATATATATATATATATATATATATATATATATATATTATTGATGAAAAGAAATGTTGAAAAATCAAAAGTTTAAGTGAATAAAAATTCCTTGATGTGGACCTCATTTTGGGACAATGGTTCTCGAGAAGGCGATAACTAATTATCGACTTAGCTTTATATCTTTATCGGAATAATCCTTATCGAAACGAGAAATTTGAAGAAATTCATTTCTCACAAAAATAAAATAAATAGAGGAAAATAGGAAAATGGGAACAAAAGGTAATTACATAAGTATCTTCCATGGGTAGTTTTAGCATCTAGAATCATATTTAACAATGATTTCGATTTTACGCTTAGTTTGGGACTTCAGAAAATCGTGACGATGTATTCTATCCGTATGGTCACTTCACCGTGGTTGTGTTTTCACTCCGTGATCCTAACGTGTCGCTTGAAAATTGTTGGAGTTATTGATCGACATGAAAGCTCAACAAACCGTCATTCATAACCGAATGTACTTAATCGTAATATCTATATATGTGAATTAAAAAGGTAACGGGCTTTTAGAATTAAGGCTTTCTTAATCTCTTTGAGGAATCTTTGCTACTTCTTCATAGGTTTAGTAGAAAGAGATTGAAATCCTTGGTTTTAGAAGCGTGAGTCGATCAGATCGCGCGAGACACCACAATGGTCTCGTCTGGGTATTTTGATATGTGCTTATACACATATCTTTTCATTATCAAACTGACCCAAAATAACCAAGAAAGAGCCGCTTATTGCTAATATTTGTGGTTTTCTTGAGTTTGTGCTTTGCGGTATGGATATGTAAAACACGCAAAAGGAACCAAATCGACGAACTGAGCACGAGAGATTAAAGAGAGCTTGCCGAGCCTAAGATCAAAATTGAGCATTTATGAAGATTTTATTCTCCGAGAATGATTTTTGGAAGAATTAACCAAGTTTGAAGAAATGTCAAATTGGCCTCAAGTTTAAGCAATTGGCAAAGTGGCCCTGAAGATTCAAAAAGTGCAAATTTAGCCCTCGGTCTATTCGAAGATTGTCAAGAGTGGTCCTTGAAGATACTTTCAGAATTTACATGTTTGGCCCTTGGAGTTTCAGAAAATACAACTTTGGTCCCTATAATGCCTTGGTTTACTAAGTTAATCCTAAGTCCAATTATACAAAACCCATGATCCAATCCTTACTATACTCGGCCCAATAATAGAAACCAATCCACCCGGTCCAAGAACTCTACCCTACCACGCTTATCCCAACCCGAGTATCCCATCGACCTTTGTTTATTTACCTGTGTCAACCCACAAGAACCCGCCAACCCATTCAAGAATAATAAACAAACCAAACGCGCCCTACAAGAACCCTTCTTCCCCAATCCCAAACACGCCTACCACCACCATTTACCCACTTACCTTTACCACCAATTACCCCAACATCGCACTAAGGATCTATCAAGCTTCTAGACACAATGACATGTCGATAGATGCGACGTGGACAAATGGAAGCATCTCATTGGACGCGACACCTCATATGTTGAATTAGTGCTCTCTGATTGGAGGAAGTGACTCAGGATTGATCATGTGGCTGTGAATAAGCCTTCTAGGCTCTTCCAAGAGGATCCAAGACCTGCTAAAGGCTATTTAAAGACCCCTTGAGCTCACAATTGAGGCGTGCATTAATTTTTCCTTTTTATTAATTAAGTTTATGTTTTCAGTATTCTTATTTCAGTTATTTCCTCTTAAGTTTTTATGTAATCCCAAGTTATTTGTACTCTTGTTTCAGTTTCAATAAAAATCCAAGTTTCTCTTTTTTATCTTGCATTATCAGTTTTTTAAATGTTGAATAAAAGTGTTTTTAAGGTTGAAATAAGCTCACTCAGCTTCATATAAGCTGTTGTGAGCTTATTTGTTTGTAACTTACTCATTTCAATCATTTGCATACACAAAAAAGTTTGGTCAACGAAAGTCAACTGGTGACTATAATTGGTTCAGAAATTGAGATGGGTTGAAATGATACTGAATTTGATCTGATTTGTGTTTGGGTTGGCATCATATAATGCTAAAAATCATCGGACTTTTGTAAGTGTGAACTCAATCTCATAATTTGCTTAAAAGTAGAAGTTGTCATTTTCATTAGATCGCTATTAGTAGTGTTATTTGCTGTCATTTGGTCTTATTTTAGTGCTCTCAATCTGTTTTGCAGTTAAGCTAATCTTGTTATCATGTTTAAACTAGGATTGATTGCATTTTCTCACATAAAGGAATGTTTGGTTTAAGGCTTAAAACTATTTTAGAGGTTAAAATCTTAGATTAGATCAGTGGATTTAGGTCTGCTATAGCTTATTGCATTCATTCCTGTCATTGTTTTGCTGCCTTTTGCACTTATAGTCAAAATCATAAGTCCACTGCTCTTATGTGCATTACTGTTGGAATCAGTGGTTAAGAAATTAGCATATAGGTGTAGAAGTTAATATACTAGCTTGCTATAGTCTTATTACATCATATTTCATTTACATCAGTCCTATATTTGATCTTAAATCTCACCAAAGTCAAACTTTATAACTGTTCTTGAAAGTCAAACTGTGTCAAATAATTGCTTCAATGCAGAATCTTGCAAAGAAGCTGTACGTAGTTCATTTTAAATAGTTAGGGTCTCAAACTTGGCACATTTGTAGTTTGCTGGGTGGTCTTCAAGACCACATAACTGTTTTTCACACAAGCTTTTCTGAGAAGCTTGTGAATAAGCTCAAAGTAGGGACCTGTTCACTGTTGTGTTGTTTAGATCAGTTTGCTTATAATCTTGTTGAACTGCTTATCAGAGATTAGGAGTAGCTATAATCAGTTTCTTTAGAGTAGTTATAGTATAATTTAGTTGCTTAAACAGTTTGGTAGCTTAATTCACTGTTATGCTTATTTTAAAGTGCTTATTTCACAACTGTTTTCACTACAGCTCTTATTTCTCTCACATAAGCTTATGTTTTTATATTTTCATAGGTTTAGAATAATATTTTAGAATCTCCATGCATTTTTCATAATTTTTAGATACTGTTTACTAATTTTTCTTGATTTAAATCAGTTTTTAATCATTTTTAAATAGCTTTTATTGCAAATAATCAAGAAAAGTTCAAATTTTTTTTTTTTCAATTTTCCCAGTTTTAGAAAAATATAAAAAGAATAAAAAATATTTTTCCTTATTTTTCCCCTTTTATTTGGTATTTTTCACAATTTAAATTAGATTTTAACAGTTTTAAATTAGTAGAAAATAGAAAAATAATCAGAAAAATACAAAATTAGTTTTGAAAATTCTCTTAGGATATTTTAGATTTTATAAAATAGTTTCATAATTTTCCCTTTTATTTTCATAATTTCTAGAATTTTAATTTAGTTTTAAAAGTTAATAATTAGTTTTTAATTCTAATAAAATCCAGAAAAATCCTAAAAAATTAGTTTTAATTCATAAATAGTTTTCTAATATCATTTTTAGTATAAAAGTAATTTTGGGTTATTTTTAGGATTTAGAATAGACGTAGTTGCATTTTATTCGCTTCGCTTTAATTCAGATTATGCTTTTAGTGTAGAATTACGAGTTTGCCATAATTTTAGGTTTTCCATAGATTTTAGTCCCATTTACTTTCCTTATCCCGTAGTTTAGAAAACATCATATTATCCCCTTCTTATTCAAACCCGATAATCGTGACGCGAGTTGAAATTCCATTCAACCCTCGCTCGAACGATCTCTGCTCAAACCTAACACGCTTGAAAGTTACCCAAATACTACAAACTTTTCTTATTATTGATTTTATGAAATCAATAACATTTCGCTTTTGAAGTTGATTGGGAGAACAAAGTTTACTACACCTGTTGTTCAGAGTTAGGCCCCAATATATTCGTGATGAAAGAAGAGTTAAGGAAATCGAACGGGCATCTAAGATATGCGGAAAATAGAGCACGACTTCGAGTCTAGCTTCAAGACTCATAAATAAAGAAAAGCGCTTCAGGAGGCAACCCATGCTTAATTGTTTGCTTGTTCAGGTGTCGTATATCTTTTCATTGTTGTTTATTCTCATGTTAGACTTTTGTGAAAATGTTTTATTTTGTCTTTAACCTCGTCTTAATTACATATAAAGGTATTTTACAAAAAGATAAGTGTAGGGAAGATCGCATACGTTTTTGAAGAACATGAACATGAGAATTACAATTAGTGAAATTGATATATATATGTGTGTTTGTTAGAGTCAAATGCTTGTATCGAGTCATAATGGATGTTTTGCAGGAATTTTTCCAAGTTTTAAAGATGTAGTTTTACCAGAATGTTTTCCAGGAAAACGCAGCACTGGATTTCAGTCAGACAACCGACGGTGTCGATTAAAGTTGACTATGCCAAAGTTAAGGTAAACAATTTATCAATTTTTCGTTTTCTGGGCTACTTACAAATTTTTAGAAATTCCCAGGTCTTAATTTTCTAAAAAAACTGCAAACATCCATTCCACAAGTATTATATCTTACTTGCTTTCTAGTGTAGTTGTGTCATGTATAGTTTTACCGCTAATTTTACGCGAAGGTTTCATTTGTTTTCTTAAGTGTGCAGGTTATATTTGGCAAGAAGAAGAAACACAAAATTGGATGTAGCTTATCACTTATGCATTCTTCTTGAAAAAGAATTTAACCGCAACTTCACACGGATCTTACCGAGCTAATCAGGGGAGTACTAGTTTCTTTTCCTTACTTACCTTCCTTTATCATAACTTTGATACTTTCGTGGAATATTGGGGACAATGTTCAGTTTAAGTGTAGGGAAGGAGAATAAAACGGGAACTTAGAAACTATTCACTCACTTGATTATTTGTCTTGTCCTTCGTAATTTGTGTAGTAAACTATGAGAAATATTTTTTAGGGCAATTTTAGCACCAAATTTAAATTTTTTTATAACATGTACGAGCTAAACTTTAGTCTGAATAAAGCGCCTCATGGATAGGAGTTATATGACTAGCACAAAACCGCTTACCACTCAAATTCCACCCAAAAATGCGATATTCGCCTCAGATCTTTAGGAATAAAAGCATTCACCTTTAATGCTTAGTGATTGTACCGGTAGTATAATAGATTCTAGAACTTGTTTTGTGATGTATTCCGAGATCGCTAGTGAGACTACACTTGTGTAGTTAGGAATAACTAAATGAAAAGAGGCATTAGGATAACCCTTGTTTGAAACCTGTATTATAATTACTTCTTCCACATCGGGTTGAGTAATTACCTCACACCCTTGCGATGTACTCATCTTTATTACACGACACCCCTAGTTAACCCCTCAGAGCCTATCCTTTTCGTGGTTCTCGTGATATTTCGGTTTTCCGGAATATCAATGAAGAGCATTGTTTACAATCCACCCCTAAATGTACACCCAAATCGCCTTAGCCTACCTTGTATGCTCTCACCTTTAGTGCATTATTGTTATCATTGCTTAACCCTTAGTTCAAATATCTAGTTACTTGCATGGTTGCTAAGTCGAGTAATATCTTTTGTACACAGTTTTGGGATGATTGGGACTCATGGGTAAAAGTAATATTTTATGCAGTAACGGGAAAGAACAATAAATTCAAATTTCCTTTGTCTACGTTATTAAATACTCCAAGTGTTTTGATCTTTTCAATCGGGTCAATTAGTGTTAGATAAATTAAAACTCAAGTGTAGGATGCTCCTATAAATTCCTTATATTTTGATGTTATCGTAGAGGATGGTAGAGTAAAATGTATGCAAAAAAAAAAAAAAAAAATCGAAAAAAAGAGTGTAAAAAAATGAAAAAATGAAGAAAAACATACTGCCACCATCCCACATCTATCTTTATGTTTAGGTCTTTAAATTTATGTTTGTTTGTTTCAAGTTATTTAGAGTTTAGTGAGTCGAGTATTGGCTAGCAACGCCACGCTTTTCATGCTTGTGACATAAGATTTTGACTTGCCACCACTAAATATCGCCATCTAACAAAACCCTTTGTTTCCCTACCGTAAGCCTAACGTTACAACCCTTGTAAAGACCTCTCAGATAGTTGTTCCTAGGTGTATACGCCAAAGCGGTGGAGGTTTGATCTAGTCTCAAGCTTATGGTAATCTATGTGCTATGCCTAGTAATGAGTGTTTATCTTCCATTTCCATTTGTTATATTTCATATAAACCCGAGAGATGAGAGAATCCAAACACCCTCGCGAGGTGTTAGTGTATAATTTCCGTGCTTGTTATGACTATTGCGGTGCTTTTACTTGTTACAAATTATTTTAAACCCATGCTTCGTGCCCCCTAACTTATAAATTGATTAGCCAAAAGCACATTTGCTTGAGGATGTTGATCGGTCCCAAACAAATCAGTTTATTACACAAGTCAACCACTCGTGAATGGTCAACCGTAATAAAAGCCAAACAGTCTAAAACCAAAGCAATTAAGTCCAGAGAGTTTAGTGTTTCCCGTGTCGTTAAGTCCCAACGAAATGTGCAATTGAATAGCTAAACCAGAATGACGGTGATATCGAACAGAAAGTGGTAATGATAATACTAGATGACAAAGGAAAATCTGAGAAAGAAAATTAAAAAGCTAAATTATATTAAATAAACGCTATCACTATTTTTAAAATTGGATTTTCTTGATTTTTCTTTTATAAATTTGAATTAAAAACTAATTTTAAACTTTTAAAACTAAATTAAAATACTAAAAATTATGAAAATAAAGAGGAAAATTGTGAAACTATTTTTAAAAAATCTAAAATAACTAAAGAGAATTTTCAAAACTAACTTTGTATTTTTATGATTTATATTCTAATTTCTATGATTTAAAAACTATTTAAAACTAATTAAATTACTAAAAATTACTATTTAAACTAGGAAAAATCTAGAAAAATTATTTTTTGCTTTTATATTTATCTTAATCTATGAAAATTGAAAACTTATTTTTGAAGCTTTTCTCGATTTATTTGTATTAAAAGCTATTTAAAAGTCTTAAAACTCGATTTAAAATAAGAAAAATAGCAAACAAAGGATGAAAAATTATGAAAATTTAGGAAAAGTCTAAAATATTATTCTAATTATAGGAAAAATAAGAAAAGTGATGCGGTGTGCAAGAATTAGGTTCTCAGAGTGAAAAGTGCTTATGAATAAAGACTCAAATTAAGCAAATGAGCACTAAAACCACCAAAGGAAGGCAGAAGCTAAATTATGCTAAACTTAACTATAAGTAACTAATTCCACCACTCAAAACCTCAAGATAACCAACTACAAGCTTATTAGCTCAAAATCAAACAAGAAAGTTCGGCCTGAGGAGTCGACTTAAAGCTTAAAAATAAGCTATCTAACCTAGTTGGAACTTAGTACCGCACATCACAATCTCAAGTAGACCCCGCAAGGAGCTTATAAACCAAACCGAGACCCTAATTATCCAAAGTGAGCATCGAGCATAAGTTTGAAGATGCCTCGTTCACAACTCAAGATGAATGAGTGTGAACAGGCATATGAGGGCCTGCTTAGATGCCTTATCATCGCTTAAAATGATTTCCAAAATTTGACAAAAATCGATTTCAAAACTTGACCAATTGAACTTGAAAATCCCAAAGTTTCAATGATTTTGAACCAAGATTGAATCCTTGAAAATCTACCAAGTTTGGTGAAAACAGTTTGACACTTTTGACTTTTAACTCGTAAATGGTGATTTTGACCAAAATGAAATTGAGCTTAATTTGTGAACCGATAATGATGAATTATGATGAAATGAAGCTAATGCAAGCTAACTATACTATATTTAATCCTATATGCAAGATTTTGAAAACTTGATGCTAATCAAATGAACTTAGAGCAGACATAATGCAATTTTGACTTTAAGTGTATGCAAATGAAATTTGATGACCTGAAATGAGTACAAATAACCTTTATAAGCCTCAAACAATGTATCTCACCAATGAACAAACCTCAAATACGTATGTGAACACCGATCCAAACACTATTTTTCAAAACAGACGGTAATAAACTTTATCAAATCCTTAATACCAATCTAAAGTAGCTTAAACCTATGATCTAATGATAATAATAGAGCTAATGAATGCAACAAGATCAATAAAAACCAACAGATTATGACTAAGCTAAATATGCAATCAACACAGTAAAAATCAACAACAGAGAGTAAATTAAAGATGCTTACAAAAGTCCACTAAAGGGCTTGTAATGTAAACGAGAGTACCACTATCCTAAACCCCTAACCTACTCCGCATCCAAATTTCAAATTTAACCCATATCCAACTCCATCTCGCTTGCATAACCCAATCCAAAATGCCATCCAAGTCGAAACCATGAACCAAAGGACTAAGGACCATCCTATTACCTCGCATGAGGTTCTAAACCGCCCATCCAATATTCAACATCGCTACAACTTTCTTGTTTCTTTTTCCTAGATTTTGATTTTTCAACTATTTTTTCTATTTTTGGTATTTTTTTTGCTTTTTGACACTAATCAAAGTTTTAAGGTTTCTAATAGCTATATTAAGCTATTTAGAGCTTATGAGCCTAATCATTCAATGTAACAACTTTAAATCAACAAAGCTTAATTTGAATTTCGACTTTAAAATTGCAAACATGAGAATTAATTCTACAAACTTGAAATTGAGATTGAAATGAGTTCAAATTACATCAAGGTAATGAATAAAAGTTTTAGAAAGCAAAGATTACAACCGATTTTGAGTTTACACTAGCTACGACAATAATTTTAACAAAAAAACTACTGCCTTCACTTCTCTTCCCTTTATATGCTCAAATTAGGGTTTGTGGTACCTTGTGATCATTTCCCACCAATAATCCCGCCTTTGAATGCTTGGAACCCTTTTCAACCGTTGATGAGTTTTGGCGCCAAAAAGATATAGCAACCTGGGTGGGTTGAGTGCAGAAGAAGAAGCATTTAATGATTCTGGTCGCTTTTAGGTGAGTGGAGGGTGATAGAGTGGGAGTTGAGCCGAAGTATGGAGAATGGGTGGTTTTGCGCAGGTCAGTGAAAGGTGATGAGTTCGAGGGAAAAGTGGGCTGGATTCGACTGGTTCGACCGTGTTATTAATAAAGGTGGTTCAAATTGGGGGTTCAAGGCTCAAGCAAGGGTCAAGGAAGGGTTCAAGGTTGGTTTGTTTATTAATAACATAAGGACCATAATTGCAATTCCACCAAACTCGAGGGACCAATCTGTAATTTTCCAAAGTTTATTATAAGGACCACTTTTGACAAGTTTGAATTACCAAAGGACTAAAATATTAATTTTCCAATTAAAATGTCCAGGGTAAATTTCATCAATCTTTGAAACTTCAGTGGACCAAAGCGCCATTTTGCAAAACCGAACTTTATAAGGGTAATTTTGACAACTTGAAAATCCTCGAGGGTCTTTTATGAAAAATTAACATTTTGAATAACCAGGACCAGATTTGACAATTTATGCATAAAACACGCCTAAATATTTTTTCTCGCTTTTTAAGACATTTTCAAAGTGTTTTTGATCTGCTTTTGCAGGTAGAAGGAATAAAATGATGAGTATTTAGACACTCATCAACAAGCAAATACCAAGTGTAGGGATATTTGATAAGGATTTAAAACGACGCTTTTAGGGGTCATTTAAGCCCTTAATCGACCACTTTTATATCCGTTCATCGCTAATTTCGCTCCTTTTACTTTTTAGGTCTTGAAGCAAAATGTCGAATAAAGCATATTTGGACAAAAGGAGCAAATATATGAAGAAAATGGCAAAGTCAAGATCAAGCCTCTCAAAGTCGATCAAACAAGACTGACGGCTGCCCAATTAAAGCGGCGACGCCGTCCTCTATGAAGACTTGATCAAAACATGCACCGCACGGCTTACTGGAAATTTTGCTCACATAACCTAAAGGCGCCACGTTATAAAGAAGGAGGCGCCACCGCATTTTTCATCTCGACGGGCGGATCCGTAATCGACGACGCCCCAATCAAGACCCGACGCCACATTCTAAGGTGCGACGCCGTCCCATCGATGACTCGCCCCGACGAAAGCCTAATGACGGCGAAATGACCGCCGCCCCATGCAAAAGGTGACGCCGCACTTGTAAATCTATATATAGAATTCGATTTTTCTCGCATTTAGGGAGGTAGACTTTGGAGAAAAACCCTAAATCGCTTGTAATCCAAAGTAACATTATGTCTATCCATTATTCGATTGATTATGTGTATGCTTGCTTGTTAACCATGTCTAGCTAAATTTCTTGTGTGTTTGCTTAGATCTATGAAACCTAGTTATTGATTATTGGTAGGTTGTTTCTTATCTTAATTGTAAATTGGCTTAGAGTGCAACTAGGCATCATTCGTTGTATTTAATGCTCGAGTATGCTTTATGAATGTGTGGCTTATGAATGAAATAGCCTAGGCTTGCCGATTTCGTATGTCATGCCCAGAGATAACCTCAAAGAACTAGAGACTACGATACCCTACGACCTTAGGAATACAACGCGTTAAGATAAGTGTGACAATTCAACCGACCAATAAAAGATAACTAGGGAGTAATAGTATCTAGGTAAACACATTTTTAATCATCATACGAGCACACATCAATTAGACATAAGACTACCCGTAGTAATATATAATTAGATAATTAGATAAGTAGAAGTAATCGGTAGAAGTACCACCCAACCAATTGCCCCGAGATATTTACCTTAGCTTTCTAAAAAACCTTAAAAAGACAAAAAAAAGAATCATCCTCAACCCCCACCTTCTCATACATTTTTACTAGCATTCCTATTCCCTAGTGAACGATATCAATCCCCGAGGCTTACCCAATACTACACTACAACGACAGGTTCATCGCCTAGGTGGTTGAAAAATTCCTCAAGAAAAGGAAGTTCATTTGACCCCAACGCTTCGTCACGCGCATCAAGTAGCACGATTCATTTTAAAAGACTTAAATAAGGGAAAACCAACAATAAACTCCCAAACGGTATCGGTTTAAAAATTGACAGAACACAATTCTAAGCTCAATAGATTTGGAAAACTACTAAAAAATACCAAAGTAGGAAAAGTACAAAAATGAAGTTCCAGATGTTTCAACTCCATACGAGAGTAAAGTTGGGTTGGAAACGTAAGTGGTTCACCATGCCAATTTTTAATTGTCAGCTCCTCAATTCCTTGCCGAGCCAAAATTAAAACCCAATCATGAATCTCTTCATAATTCAAGTCTTCTATTCCACACACCGTTTTAGGCTCTACAGAGAAGACAAACCTTCTTATGGGACTCATAAGCTGATGTAAGAGTCTAGTAACATGCCTCCCATCAAACTTATTTGTTAAATAATAAAAGAACTCCTCATCAACCATGACATCGGTGAGCAAAGTCCACTTAAACCTCCGTTTCTCGCTAAACTAGAGGTTCTCACCGCTTTTTATTGGCAACCGATTCAATGTTACCGATCACTATATCTCGCATGTTGCTAATATAATCATCATATTAGTGATAACATTAGCTCCAATCAACATGGTATTGTTGGAATTTGGGTTCGTTTTTTGAGTTCTGGAAATGAGGACTTGGATTCGGATTTTGATTTTCAGTTGACCGTTTCTTAATAAGGGTGTTATTATGATTAGTAAAGGTGTTTGTTGGGTGGGTTTATTGGTTCGCTCGCAATAAATACTAGCGTATCAGGGAAGAAACGGCTAGTTGCATGGTCATAATCACATTTGGCCCCTGTGGTTGAGGTTGTGTTAGATTTAACTAAGGCGATGTTATAATTGTGTATGGCCTATTATACCCCGAGATACAAACGTAAAAGTAACGCTGACTTTGGCATTCCGGTCATGGACTGGTTTAGCCTATAAAACACATACTTTGACTCATCGCGATGAAAATGCCAAGTTTTGGTTCAGACGCCGCTTCGCCAAGTTTAGTGGACCAACACAGTATTTTAGTTAATATTCTATTCGATTGGTTGAAATGAAATTGGTCCTACTTTTATTAAACAATGTGTTTTTGCTTCCGACAATACTTTTGAGACGGAAGGAGTAATAAAGTAGAAAATTAAAAGCTTTGCAATAACATTTTAGCATTGAAGTAAGATTATGGGTGAAAATCATGAAATAGTAATCAACTTTCGCTTTGTTTCAATTTAGTCATCAGAACTTTTTTGATTATAAAATAATAATCAAGATTGAAAAGTGTTTTATTTTAGTCACTCAAAGTTTCAATAGTGTTTTATTATTATGTAATTTTTAGGTTTATGGACTAAAACGAAATACTTTTCAAACATGGTTATTATTTTATAACATAAATAATTTTTCATCAACAGCAAGTTGGTATTGTACATTGTTGGTATGCAAGTTAGTGAAATTGTGGTGGGTATTTATTGTTAAAGACAACCAATCAATGCACATATGAATAATTTAAAGATAGTTTTTTTGAACAATAACATAATAATAAAACAGTGTTGAAACTTTGAATGATTTTTGTAATTAATTTAAAGTTTGAATGATTTAATTAGAACAATCGATCATCAAACTTTGTTACTATTAGGCAACATTTTGGTTCGTACAAGTTAGTGAGAATGTGATTTTTCAAAGAACAAGTCCTCAATAGATAATTTGCATTGTGGATGCATATTAATACAGCCAAAACCGTCTCTCCCAAGTCCCACGTACAAAGTAGTCAATTGCATCTAAACTTAGTCCAACATAACTACCTTAACTAGTTTGCAATCTCAATTCGCTTCTTTGTTCTATTTAGTTAATTTTGATTTTTGACCATTTGTTTACACAATTATATATACTTTCTTTCAATTTCAAATTTCTTGTCTAAAAGAGATTACTGCAGAGGAAAGCACGCAAATGGAAAACGAGGAGGTGCGGCGTGGAGATGTAAATATAGTTGTCGGCAATCTTCTTGATAGTGTAGAAAAGAAAAAAAATGTTACCAAGAAATATTCACCATCGATTTACATGGCTCCTAGTAGCCTCCGAAATCTCAGCCAAAGTTGTTTTAAACCTCGAGTGGTTTCTATTGGACCACTTCACAAAAAAGATGCAAATTTGCAAGCATTTGAGGGGCGGAAAGCTGATTTTGTCCATGCTCTATTGGATCGTTTAAAATCACCGCCAGAAGAAACATTGCAAGCGTGTGTTAAGCAGGTTGCTGCTTCAATAGAAAAAATCAAAGGATGCTATGCTGAATTAATGGAGACTTACAGTGATAATGAGCTTACAGAGATGATGGTTATGGATGCTTGTTTCATACTTGAATTCATTCACAAGCTTTCAGAATCCGATTATGTAATACCTAAAATCAACTACCATCAAATACCTTATGACCTGGTGCTTTTAGAGAATCAAATCCCTTTTTTTGTTCTTAATATCATATTTCAGTGCACTATTTTGCAATTTGAATCGCGCGTCTCTCTAACTGAATTCATTCGTCCACTACTAAAATTCCCCAACCTCTTCCAATCAAATAAAAAAATTGGAATTAGTCGCACACATACCACTCCTGATCATATTCTTGGCCTTTTGCATGATTGTTACAAGCCCACATACTATGTTTCCTCATATTTTCCAAGTTCGACTATCCACTCGGCTGTTGAACTCGACAGTGCAGGGGTGCGCTTTAAGCCTCATCAAGATACAAAATGGCCTATGGCAATGGAAGTGAAAATGCATAGATTTTCATGCTTTTCTTGGTCTTGGACTGCCTACTCTTAGTATGCCGGCACTGCGTGTAAATCACTTCACTGAGTTGGTTTTAAGGAACCTCATTGCATATGAGCAGTCTTCTATGGTTGATCCTTATGTTACATCATATGCCATGGCTATGGATATGCTAATCGATACTAAAGAGGACATTGCCAAGTTAATAGAATCAAAAGTACTAATAAACCATATTGGTTCAAATGAAGAGGCAGCAAATATGATAAATAAACTATGCAAAGAGCTTGTGTGGGAATATTTCTTCTATGGTGAACAATGGGAAACATTGGATAACCACTGCAATGGTTACTTGCCAAGAAAGATTATGAAGTTAAAGCGCACTTATTTTAATAGTCCATGGAGTATCATTGCTCTATTTGCTGCAATTGTTCTTTTTGTTCTTTCAGTGGTTCAAACCATATTTACTGTTAAACCCACCGGGAGTTGATCAAATAGAGAATGTGGCTGTAAGTTTTATCTTCTTATGTTGTGCACATTCTTCAAAGTTGTTTCCCACTCTTTTTATAAACCCACCAGGAGCCTTGGATATGGTAACGCCGAACTCGACGTCGAGCCTAGCTGGCACCGGCGTTGCTGGCGTTACCGTACCGGCATACCCACAAAACCAACAGCGCTGGGTTGGGCGTTAACCCACCAACGCGGGTTGAACAAATTTTTTTCTTTTTCGTTTTCTATAGGTGTGTGTATTTGATGTGTATGTGTTTTAGCGTGTGCAAATACTACGTATATAATGTATTATTTATTTATTTTTAAATCAAAATGTAAATGTGTAAGCGGGACTTGGACCAATTAACGTTTAATAAGTTTTTTTTTTTTTTTTTTTTTTTTTTAAAGTTTGTGACTTTAAAAAGGGCAAATGATAAAAAAAAATTATTATACTGACACCATTCTGCTTTCTAGAAAAGAGTGAACAAAAATTTTCATTACAAGACTATATTTTCAATATTTTCCACTTTGCAGATTTTCATGAAATTTTGACACTCGCCTCTTAGCTAATAGAAAATTTTTTTCCGGGAAAAAAACGTCACATAAGACTCTAAAGAGGATGAATTTGAAAGATAAGACCACAAAAAAAAAAATTTGTTCACACCCACAAGAAGAAATGATTTACAAGTATGATATTTTCTTTATCATTTGCCCTTAAAAAATATCATTGTCATCATTCGCTATGGGTATGAACAATTTTTTGCTTTCAGGAGACTTCTTTCAAACCATCATTTTATGATATTTATAAATTTTCGACATTTTCGCCTCTCTTACCTAATTGAATTTTTTTCCCGAAAGCAAAACGCCACATAAGACCCTAAAAATACGAATTTGAAAGAAAAGACCCACAAAAGCAAAAATTTTGTTCACACCCAAAAGAAATTATGACAAGATATACTTTTTCAATCATTTGCCTTAAAAAAAATGTAATTTGTAATTTATTTATTGAATGAAAAATTAATTTGTGTGAAAAAATGAAAAAGAAAATAAAAATTGTGGGTTCAAAAAATGTGGTGTTAATGGTGTTATTAGTGATGAGGTATTTTTAGGTGTTGATGTTAAAAATAGGAATAATAATGTGACGCTGATGTAACAATATTTTTTGGCGTTAATGTTGTTGCCACACCTAGCGCTGTAATATTAGCATTAATGTATGTTAAACCTGACTTATATTAATCTTGGTTAATTGTTATTTTTGGACATCATGTTGGATTATCTGTCGATAAGTTTCATTACTTCCTTTTGTAAAACTCGTTCCATTAAAATAATAGTGAAGTTCAGTGAAGTATCAGCAGTAAAGAACGACAGCAAAGAGGGAGAAGGAAGCCGTAGTTGGTTGTTGTAGCCCATATATTGACTTATTGAGAAAGGAGGAGGCGGTGATCACCTGTATTAATTAGTTATAGTCCGCCATGGTCAGTGACCATGCGGCCAATAGTATAGTAAACGGAGGGGTAGTAACCGCATATAATATGCAGTTTTACTTTAAAATCGACTAGTGTATACACATTAAATTATCATAGCATAATGATAATTTGTACAAGAATAAAAGTGCTATAAGTAATTAAGTAAATGGACACGCAAAAGGAGTTATTTTGGTTGTCGCACGGTGAAATTTGATTCGGTTTGATATTTTTTGTAGTAAGTTCTTATAAATTAAAGTTCTACATCAATTTCAAAAAACATAGAGCTTATTTTACCTAAACATGGAAACATACCGAGCTATGCAACTAAAGAAAATATAAGTTCACAAATTTAGAACTCGAACTTATAACTTCCATTGTGAACCCCAAATCTTATTCAAGATCAGAAGCACCTCCTTCATAAAATTTATACATTGATCACACCTGAAATTGGCAGCTAGTATCGAAATCCTGCTTGATCAATTAGACACCAATAGAATCACTTAACTTTCTAAAAGGCATCAGAACATCAGATTTTTATAACTTCCATTATCATTATCTTTGAAGGAGCATAATAAACCAATGATAAGGAGTTAGCCCCTGAACATATTTCAAGTTTATATAAATTAATTGTCCTAGTCATCATCACAAAGTATTTGTGCTTGTCATAGTTGTTCATCAGATGCAAACAAGTCATCTGTTTCATTTGACACTCTATGTTAGGCTTTAGTCCACCACCAAAACATATTAAAAGTAGGACTGCAATTACTGCTTGAAACATAAACAACGCAACTGGACGTTTATATTACATGTGAGGCTTAAAGGTGCTTGATCCCAACTGAAATGCTGGAAATGCTAACTATGCAACATGTATTTGTCTTTGAATTATAAGACATCATTAATCTATACTACATATAATGCACGAAGACACCTCACTCTTAATTTTAAGACGTACAAGAAATTAAACATGGTTTACAACACTTTAATGCACCCAATTTTCAGAATTACAACAAAGTAAGCATATTGTACAACAAAATAAAGAATGATGTCATTTTAAGACCAAAATTCTATCAAACAACATTAATGCTATTAAAAACACCCATTCATCAAAAATTACAACAATTTAAGACAATATACAATAATCGCAACCAATTTTCGATTACAACAAAATAAAGATAGTTTACAACAAAATAAGCATGATGTAATTTTCGTGACTTACAACATTAATGCTATTAAAGTGGTCAATGTTATTAATGACTATAATGACTACTACTTAAAAGAAAAGAAACATAGTGTACAACACTTTAATGCACATAATTTTCGTGACGTACAAGACAAGAAGATAGTGTACAACAAAATACCACATTAATGTTATTTAATATAGTCAATTATTTAACTCGGTCAATAAATACAATTAATACGCTTATTAAAACACCCTTACATAAAATACAAATTATCAAGATATTGTACAACCAAATTAAACACAATTCGCATTAAATTTCACTACTACAAATAATAAAGACATTATACAAATATTCATGCCCGCCCGAGCAACGAGCCAAATGGGCTTGAACCCGAATCCGCGGACTAAACGCTCGAGCCCGAGCAAACACGGGCCATCGGGTTCGAGTCCGACGCCGCACCTGGATATATGAAATTCTTGATATCCGTGAATTTATTGTTAAAAGAATATAATAAACTAAAATACATTATTCATCGAATTTTTATTTCGCAGTATCCGCCATTAGTAACGCCGCAGATACTCGCTAGTATATATATATAAATTAGGGCAAACCGTTGTCGCTTTGACACCGGGCTAAATGGATTTTTTGGCCTGCCAAGTCCCGATCCAATCACATCAGTCCACCGCCAATGGCCCAAAAAATAGCCGATATTTGTTCTGGTTAGGGGTGTTCATCGGTTCGGTTATCGGGTTATTCGGTTTGTTAGGTTAATTTTTTTTTCTGAGTATAACCGAGAACCGAACCGAACTTAAATTGATTAAACCGAACCGAATAACCGAAAACCGAACACCCATAACCGAAAACCGAACCGAATAACCCGAATTACATAAATTTAATTATTTATCCATTTATTTATATATATTTTTAGCAAAAAAAAATTTTTCAAGCTCAAAAATGTTATATATATAGTATAAAGAGTTTTAATATTTTTTATATATAAATATATAAAAATATATAAATTTATTGAGTTCGGCTTTGCGGATTGGATTGCTAAAATAATAACCGAACCGAAAACCAAATATTTAATTCGGTTGGTTCGATTTTAACTTTGCCTTGCATTTAGCTGGATTCGATTCGATTTCGATTTTCGGTTTATTCGGATATTACCCGACCCATGAACACCGCTAGTTCTGGTTCAGTTTGTTCTAGACATATCTAACACAACACACATATCTTACACAAATCTATCATATTCCGGATGATTCTCATACCATGGGTCCAGTTTCCTTTGTTGCCGCCATCCCCGGCGTGCGACGATAGTGTTGGGTGTGTGACCATGGTGTGTTGTTCACCAAAGCTTGACTAAATGTTGTTCTTTAAAATCGTTCTTCAATGCATCCGGTTTTTTTTTTGTTGCCATTCGCGGCGTGGGACGACCGTGTTGGGTGTGTGCCAATGGTGTGTTGTTAAACAAAGGTATACTTGAAGCATAAAAGGTGTGTTTAATACTTTGTTACTGTCGGGTTTCATGTTTGTGCTAGATGTTTGTTGGTCTAAATAGAACATGAATTTTGTTATCTTGGTAGGGCACCACACCTTGATTGTCGTTGCAGCTATGACGGGTATGTTAGTTAATAGTAATATACCATTTAAAATGACGGTGATTTCCTTGGCCATTTTCAGCGTTTTTTGGTGGGCTGTTTTGCTCCAACATAGTAATGGGCTATGAAGATTGACTGTTGTTTTCTTAGTCAAATGATATTGGTCATTGGAGGTTTGAAACGTAACTTGGCGGGGCAGGGACCGGATGGTGTGATAGCTTACTTGCTATTATGCAACTGAGTTTCTTTACAGCCATGGCGGATTTCGGACCCTTTTGACCATTTTCCATTCACAAATCTGAGCCTAATGATCTATTGTATAAGTTTTATGGTTTCTAACTTTTAGATTGATTGCTTCATACCTGATAAGTTTTGGATTAATTGTATTGCCGCCTTATGGCTTATTTGGTGTTACGTTTATGGTAGCTACTCGTAACATAAGTAAAAAGTTAAGACAGCTGTGAGTCTGTGACGCTTGATATAATGCCAACCAACCCATTCCCTTAGCACTTTGATCTAGAGAGGCTCATCTCCATCTCCGGCTGTATATTTGGCTATCTTTCCTGCCATTATCCTGCTAATGAAAATACATTTTCTTGGAAGAATTAATATTGCATTTCTAACAAAAAGTTTAAAATGATGAATGGCGCATGCTGTTTTTGTACCTCCTCAATTTTTGAGTAACTGTACATGAAAATGATAGATGAAGATGTTCATCCTGATACAAAGAAAATGAAGCATTGTGAATATTCTTCTACATTTAACCATGCCTGTTGATTGACGAAAACCAAGACATACTTAGTGTCAATGTATTTAATAAAGGTCATATATGATTCACACCCAATACGACTCCTATAGTTTGGAATTACAGCCACCAAAAAGCAAAAGAATTAGGAACATACCGAAAATGTGAAAATTTTCCGGAAGTTTATACGACTTGGTGTTTGATTATGACTTAATTGACTTAATATGAAAAAAATGAATTTATTAGGTCATATGAAAATCGTTTGTTCATGATTTAATGTAGAAAGATTAGGTGGTGTTTGTTTGAATCTTAATCGATTTTAATATGAAAAAATCGAATTCATTGTCATATAAAACTGTTGTTTATGACTTAATCGGTAAATACGACCGAAAATATTAAGTAATAAACCGAGTACATCATAAGTTTCATCATTTTAATTAAACACGACTTAATAAAAAATTAACAAACAAAGTAATAAACCGGGCGATATGATTAAGTCATCTCTTAATTAAACATGATTTAATTAAAATTTCACCAAACAAGCCCTTAGTTAATTTCAGTTATATTTCTAGTATTTACTCGTATTAGGCCATAGTCTTGGGCTGGTCTCAGGGCCTCTGTTCATGCTTCAATACATACATTAATGGTCTACTCAAAACGAAAAAATGAATTCAACGAACTAGGGGTGAGCGAAAAAATCGAATAAACCGAAACCGAACCGAACCGAAAATAACAGAACCGAACTAATAACCTAACCGAATTTGCTAAAATCGAACCGAACCGAACTACTAATTCGGTTCTCGGGTTATTATGAGTTTAGCGATTAACCGAAAACCGAATTCATGTAAATATATATATATATATATTTTATATATTATATATTTATATATATTTTATGTATATTTATATAAATAAATACTATTAATAGGTTATCATAATATAATAAAACACTTTTTTTACTTGAAATATATTTTTTTCCTAAATATTTATGTAATTATTAATTTTTTCTTAAAAGATAGTGAAATTCGGGTTATTCGGGTCAACCAAAAACCGAACCGAATTAGAATTCAACTAAACCGAACCAAAAACCGAATTTGAATTTGGTTCGGTTCGGTTCTCGGGTTGACCTAAAAAATTTTTTAACCGAATTAACTGAACCGAACAAACCGATAACCGAACCGATCAACACCCCTACAACGAACAGTTGGCTGGTATACTACCATGATGAAACTGCCTTTTATTTTTTTTTCACGGGCTTATTCAAGAACAAGTCTTCTTGTAATCGACAACTCAAACTTACATTCAACATTAAATTTTGTAGATTAGTTATTAAGAGAGAAAAAAAAATACAGACATTTGCAGAGACAGTATATTTACATATTTTCATATTACTGACTATAAAACAATAATAGTTAGGTTCAATTGTATGAGATTTAACTCACGTGTACTAGTTAGGCAAAAACAACAAAATGTGTTACAAACTTGCAATCATCTTGTATGAGATTTAACTCACGTGGATTAAATATGCATTGTAGTGAAGTCTTAGTAACGTCATAGGCCAAGTACTTCACTGTAATTTTCTAAATCTTTGTATTTGATGTTTAGGATTTCAACCAATAAAATCTATAGAATCATCGTGGTCAAGCATGATTCGAGATAACTTTTCTCTCATTCATGAAATAGTTATGGATAAAAAAAATCAATAGCATTATCTTTCTAACATAATAAAGGTCCAACAATAATTAATTTATTGTTTTTCTCTACTCACATACATCTTAACATTACCTATCATATTCAAGTTGAACATGAGAGGATCTCAATCCGAAATAAAAACCTATACTCATGAGCTATGTGAAGTCTCCACTTCAATTATTGATTTTAAGAGGTAGTCTTACAAAACATAAATATGTCATTTATCAGTTGTTGACTATAACAGATTCGGAAGTACTCATTTCAAAGCAGCTCGGAGTTAGGTAGGGATCTTTATTTTAGGCTAGATGGCAAGGTTCACTTCCACTAACTTTACATTTCAACGTCACGTCAGTTTTCTCTCTCCTCTCACTTTCACTCACTTTTTTTGGACAAGTCAAATCACCTTGGTCACTTTAACTTTTTTTTTAATACTTACGAAATATAAAAATGTAAATAAACGAAAATAAAAACGCAAATGTACGAAATTAAAACAATACATAAACTTCAAAATTAAAACAATACATAAACTACAAGTATTAAAAACGCGAACATACAAAATTAAAACATTATATAAACTTCGAAATTAAAACTAAAATTTGAAACCCCACTTCGCTTTCATCCCTGCCCTAGCCTCGTCCATGGCTCTGCGTGCTTCCCAATCAAGTGTTAATACTAGCATCCCCAGTCTCTAGGTTGAACGAACTAGACCCAGATGAGTTGTACCTCTTGGAATTTTCTTTTGCTTCCTTTGCTAAAAAATTTGGAACTTCATTGTCATTCCATTTCGACATTTTCAACTGCTCCCAACAATGTTTCGAGTATGAACTTGTAATCAGATTCGCCTTCAAAGTTTAGAGTTTCATTGTAGTAATCTTCATCTCCGGCTCCATTTATCGGATTCATACGCTTGACGTTATTGAACACTCCACATAACCGAGCTAACGCTCCGGCCAAGACCGCCTTCCATTTCCCACAAAACTATATCGCACGCTCGGAGATCCATCTTTGTTTTTCTCTACGCACGCTGTACCTCACCCCAAAATCCATTATCCTCCTCGTGTTACCTTTGGAACTATATTCGGATACATGAATCCAACCTTTGCACAACACATTTTCTTCCTCTTGGGTCCATGCAATCATCCGAGGTTGCTCCTCGATTTGAGTCGACCTCTTTTTGCGTCTTTTCGACTTCGCTTTCTTTGCTTGCCGGCCGCCACTGACGGAGATTCTTCACGGCCGGTGTTTTGATAAAAATCTTCCGGAAAATAAGGTTTGTACATGTTCTCATTTAAAAATGAAGAAATGGGAGACATGATTTGTTGCGTATGCTGTTGTGATGACGAACCACCCCTTTATGTTTGTGACATGTAGTTGGGGTTATCAAATGGGAACGCGTTTTGTTGTTGTTGTTGTTGTTGTTGTTGTTGTGAGAATTGGGTAAAAGCTTGTTGTTGTTGTTGTTGTGGGTATGGGTTACGGTATGGTTCGTTTTGGTATGCTTGGTTATAGAATGATTGTGGTCGTAAGTTGATTTGTTGGTTTGACGAAAAAGTATTTCCTAAATTGAACGTTCCTTCGGGTGTCGGGGAATTGCTTCGTGAATTTCTTCCTCGTTGAGTACGGTTGGTGTTTCGTGGGGTGTTCTATCGAAACATTTTTTTTATAAAAAGATGAAGTTATTGTTGAGAGTTTAAAGTGGTGAGTTTGTGTTTTAAAAAATGATTTGGTGGTATTTATAAAGAAAAAATGAGGCGGTGGGGATTTATTATTATTATTATTTTTTAATCCATGCAACGGTAATATTTTGAAAAGGCCTGAATTTTTTTGTCAAAATCCAAGGTGACTCGTTCACCTTAAATACCCTTAGTTTTGGCTACTCGTGTGTGAGTCGGGATAGTGGGCAAGGAAGTCGCGCGTGGTGATGGCTTAAGGTGAGTGATTCACACTCCTTGCCTACCAGCCTTAAAACTGGCAATCAAAATGGTTGAACAATTTGATTTTCAGGATCTTTAAACGGATGAGGTTTTTCTGTTTAGATTATTTGAAAAGATGAATGTTTGACTCAGATTTACGCGATTTAACAACGGTATACACATGAGTCGTGATCATTTTTGACTTTTTTCTTTTACCATGTGCAAATGTGTACTTAGTGATGTTTAAACGCTAAACTTTTTGTGAAGAGGTTATGTTACTTATCAGTATGCTATTTGGTAATTTTTTATTTTTTATTTATTTATTTTTGAACGGCAAAGAGGATATATATTGAAAACTAGCAAGAAGCTAGAAAGTTACAAAGGTTTACAAAGCCAATCATTCCAATTGAAAACTAATCTACCTATATGTTTTAACCAATTAAAAGAAACTAAACGGATAGAATCGAAAATATTGCTTTTCCTCAATTGTTGAGAGTTAAAAGTGATGTTGTTTCGGAACTTCCAAATGACCCAAAACATAGAGGCGATGATGACGAAAAGACGTTTCTCCTTAATACTCAAACCTGTCACGATCTTGATCCACGAAGACCAATCGGAATAAGATGGCATAGAAGGGTCTGTAATGTTGCACCATATATGAACCATACACCATACCTGGGATGCCACTTCACAAGAGAAGAAGACGTGATCTACAGTTTCCACATTGCTATTACAAATCGGTCATATAATAAACTCGATATCAATACCATGCTTTAAACCGATGCATGAGCCTATCCAAACTGAATCTCAAAAGGAATATGTTTACCTTTCTTGGGAGGCACACGTTCCATGCTATTAAAGGTGCCAATGAGGGAAGCATAAGGTGATCAATGTGAGAGCGAGTGGGAGCTCTAGCAATGGTCTGCTGCTCCTCGATGCGTGATTTACGACCAGGTTTTAATATTTATAAAGTCTCGTCTACCTATTGTCTACCTAATGCACTAACGCGCAGTGTACCCGATCGTGTGTAGTGTAGTAATTGGTAAATCCGAAGTCGTCCCAAGAGCTATGTGTGTGGATATAATTTAAGTTCTAGTGTCACTGGTTTTAAAAGGAGTTTTTATAATTTGATTAATTAACTAATGAAATGAAATAAAACTGAAAGCAAGTAAAACATGGAAAGATATTCAATAGGGAGAAGAAAAACATGCACATCTCGGTTAGCTTATTCAAACCAGTTTGTGCTTATTAGCTTAACACCTCAATAAGCTCATTCATATACACAATACAGCTACCCCTTGCAATAAGCTTATGCAATCTCTTCAAACAATCAAATTCCAAACACCCCCTTATGTCATAATCCAATAAAATTATATATACTAAAACAAAAGTGATTATTATATATTAATACTAAAACAAAAGTGATTATTATATATTAATACCATCGTCTTCTTGAGTGAGGGTAACAACCCCCAACACTAGAAGTCCCTTTAAGCACAACAACAACTTTCTTAGTAGCAGCCACAACTATCAAAGGCTTAGGTGTTGTGGCGACTGAGGCGGCTGAGAGGGTTAAGGAGTGGCAGCTGATGGTGGGTTTTAGTGACACACCGGTAAAAGATGACTGAAATGTGATTGTGTTAGGATTTGAGGATGGGAATATGAGAGAGTGTGTTGCGGCTATGAATGCTGAGGATGAGAAGAGGATTGTGTGCGCCGCCATTACTGCAAGTGCTGCTTGCATTCACTTGTGGTTAGTGAGTGAGTGATGGTTTTTAAGGATAGTTGTGATGATAAAATGATAATGTTGTTTGGTGTTCTTGTTTTTTGGTTGGTTGTTTCGGATCTTGTTTTGTTTTTTTGGTTTGGTTTAGTTTGGATTCGGGTATAACCGTTGACATGGATCTTCATACCACTTGGACAAGCCCAAAAGGCATGTCAAATTGTCAATCAATGTTTCTTTAAAACTAGAACTAATGGTCACACCGGTTTATTTTTCACATCAGTGTCACATTAGTTTTCTTCCTTTTTTCACACCTTTTCACCTTTCACCCGTAGTGTTCTATCACTCTCTCACATTTTCTTAAAATGCACACTTCATACAAATATACTCCACTAAATACCCCACACACAATCATAAACCAAATAATAAATAATAAAACACAAAAATTTTGCACAAATGTCGAGTAGTCACTCACCTCACCTCTCAGACCTTTTTTTACCTCACTTCACGCGTGACTTTTCTTCTCAATCGTGGACCCTAACGAGTGTGGAAATGCTCCATTACGTTTAGTCTAAGAGCACCGAAGCCATGACCTTGGATGTCATGTCATGTAAACTCAGCAAAACATTCTTTTTTGACTCATATACTCAAAAATTCTCTCCTTCATGGCTCAAGTTAAAATATCTTTTTTGAAACTCACCATAATTTTTTTATTTTTTTTAAACCAAATAATTTTTATTCATTAAAATAAAAATACAAATTACATCAATAAAAAAATTGTATTAAATTTAGATTACATTTGCATTTTTTAAAAACTTTAGACTAACTAAACAAAATTCAAAGATACAAACAAAATTGTCAAAATTTAAAGATACAAAATTTTCATGGTGTGTTTGTTAAGAATTATGTAGGTTTTACTATTTTGAGAGTAACTTAAGAAAACATCTTCATATGACTTTGGGAAAATTTGGTGAGAGATAGTCTTTAGTGTTTAATATGAAACATTTGCACCCAAACAATTTGATGTATTCTAGTGTGGGTTTTATGCCTCTATAAATTTCATAAAGGGTTTTTCTTAAAATTGGCCTAACTAATATTCTATTAAGAGTATATATGGATGTGTCTACGACATTACACCTAAAAATTGAGGTATGGATTATCCATTAATCGTTGTCCTACTTATTTCTTGGAACATTCATTTTTTCCTCTCAACTATCCCATTAGTTTGAGGAGTGCGAGGAGCCGAAATGTTATACCCCTAAAATGTTTTCAACAAAAAGGTAGCCGGGGCGTGAAGTTCATAGCACAAATACAAGCTATAAAGAACGACCTCTATATGAGACGTTTTAAAAGATACATCATTTGATTAATTAAAACAACATAAGGTTTTCAATACAAAAGTTCTCAAGTTTCACAGCAACATAAAGATAGTTTTTGAAAAGAAAAAAAACATGGTCAAATGATATAAAGTCCATGCAAAAAAATCTTCGTGAATTTGACCGCCAATGAAGACTCTATGAATGGACTCCATGTATGCCAAACCAAGAAACTTACGCACCTGAGAAATACATGCTTAATAAGATGTTGGGTTTTCTTATAGAAGGTGTTAGGTGGCATTGCGCGCGTGTGGGGGAGGAATATTTGAATTTTGAGTATAAGTGTATAAGTATATGTGTAAGTAACTATTATTAAGAAAGGTGGTGAATATGGCTTGCATGCATGAACGTAAATGTAAAACGTAAACATTTTAAGTAAAACTTGTAAAACAAAATGTATGAACTTATAAAACATGCTTGTAAAAGTCATATAGTACTTAGCTGACGTAGATAAACTTGGTCTAGTGGGTTTACGTTTAAAGTTTTCTCCGTTTTACGCGATTTAACCTAACGGTTATTCATTAAAGTAAATGTTCAAGCGTTCAGAGTAAAATGTTTTGAGTTTATATTCAAGTATGAACCTGAAAAATACGAGTTGTCACACAAAAATTTATGAGTAATGTCATTGGCATCACAGTAAGCTTCGAATTTGAAGGATCATACATATTATGTTGTTTGATGATTCGGGTGGTCTAGGATGGTGAAATAACAAGAAAGCCATGGTTAGAGAGTGAAAGAGATGAGAGGGAGTTCTTGAGAGAGAAAGTTAAACAAAAGAATGAAAGGTTAGATTAGAGCTCCACCCCTTCCAAGGATGGAAGGGTATTTATAGTTACAACCTAAACGCCCTCCCGCTTCGGACCGTGGATCAAGTATACAGTGGGTAAAGACCCGTCCTTCCTCCACGGTGTTGCTCTAAACTAATAACTAACTAGCTAACTAACTAAATAACTAGTAAATAACGTAAATAACAATATGTATACGAGCTAACTTATGCTAGACTATAATTCGGGTGACCGACACTTCCTTATGGAATTTCCAATTCCTAAAAATCTCCCCCTAAGGGAGGTCACCCCATGATTTTCATTTTAAATCCTAGCATTCTATCTTGTCTTCAGTTCTGAGCTCGTAGACATTAATTCTTCAACTTCCGCATCTTTGTGCTTTAGTAGTGACTCTTCATAGTCCGATAATTTTGTACTTTCAGCGGAGGTCTTTGAACTGGTCCACATCTTGATAATCTTCGAGCTTTCTTTGAGATCATCAGCCACAGTAAATCTCTGGATCACCCTTTATTGTGTTGCCTTCATGTGATGTTGTGACTTTTAGACCGACATGCTTACACTTTCTGATTCATGACATCTTTTCATCAAAGTAGCGAAGCATATTTGTTGTATGTCTTGATGGTCATGATTTTCTTCAATTAGTGTGAATGCCGCGAGCATGCGGTTTTGAATTGACTCAATATCGATCACCGAACCATTCAATGTTCTTGCAAACAACAAGTTAGCACTAAAACACACGAAAGTGTCTTTGTTCACTTTCGCTGAATATAGTTGCAAGAACCACGGTTCCACGTTGATCAAGATAAATACCGCATGTGATCATGTAGAATTCTAAAAATCTCCTCGACAGGTTTCAGAGCTTGATCTAGCCGCTCAAACCGGAGCGTCCCAAAGTAGACAACACGGGTGAGTGAACCAAAGAAATTAAGATTCACTAATTGATTAAAATGATTTGAAAACAATCGCGTATTGTTTAGAAGAAAGAGTTTTGAAATACGACGAAGGTTTAGAAGAAGAAATCAATTTTCAATCAGAATTACTTTTTATATTTGAAAATGAATACACATTCGATGTGCTAGAGAAAAGAAGAGATTTGCACATCGAACGGTTTTTCCAAAAGTATTTTTTCAATCAGAGATACTTTTTGTGTTTGAAAACATGAATACACATTCGATGTACTAGAAAAAAGAAGATTTGAACATCGAATGGTTTTTCCAAAAGTATTCGTCAATTCATATCCTGGACCAAGGTTGATTCAAGAATGAATCGCCCCATCATTTCTATCCAGTTGTCACAAGCTTGATCTTTAGAAAAGATCTCACATGTCACCCACCAAGAGCTTGTTTGATGTTGGCTCTAGAAGGATTTCCATCTTCATCATGAATACTTCTACATATCACTCGGATGTTCTGGCAATATCACAAGGATAATGCGTAGGAATCTCAATATATACTTACTTTCCACATTGTGTGAAACAGCAAGTCTTCATTAATTTTGTGTCCTAATGAGATTTTGTGGATGATCTCTTGGCTCTAGAATCAATAGTGCACTTTGGTTTCCTATGCCGGAGACTAGGGAGAGGGTTTCCTTCTTCAATATCAACAATCTCTAAGAGAAAGTCGATAGATTATGTAGGTTCCCCGTGAGAATAAAACAAGTCCTTTTAAGAGAAACTTGTGTAGCTTGGGAAGTTTAGTGCAAGGCGTCCATCGGGTCCATGACGCCTTGTCTTTAATACAGTGTTACCTTAGTAGACACCAAGAGATATGTATTGAACCCGGTTTCGCCTCTAAGGTTGAATTAATGGAGGACCTGCTTTTCATCCTTTTCACATTCAATTCTTTTTATTCTTCAACCCCTTCAGGCTTACCGAGACTTCATAACTAGAACCTTGTTGGTTTTATTCCAGATTAGCTCGCATCTCACCGCACTCTTCCCGTATTCTCATTTTTCTTTTTTCATCATACCTAAGGACTTTTACACTATCTAGTGGATTGTCCTCGGTAGATCCTTCGGCTCAAGGGATCATGGGAACGAATACCTAACCTAACCATCCTTATAACACCATGCATAAATTAAATTAGTCGGTCTTTGGTATTGTTCTTTCCTTCTTGAAACCAATTGAAAATCATTTGAAAAATCAATCAAGGCACTTGTGATATAAAATCAATGAATTTTGTACCTTAATTGTTTTGATCATTTGGTTAAATGCCCCTCCTCAACATGTGCATATGATTTTGAAATTGTTTAGCACATGGAAGCAAGAGTTCTTTGAAATAATTTCTTGATCACAATTTCCGTGGAAAAAGCCATTTGATTTTCTTGGTAAGTTCTCCCCCTCAAAATGTGCGTTGGTTATTAGAAATCATTTAACACATAGAGGAAGGAGGTTTTTTAAGTACTTCCACGATTGCCAATAGAAACCATTAGAAAATCAATCAAGGTACTTATGTTGAAACATAGAAATCTTTGTACCTTGAAAGTTTGTTTTCTTTTGAAATGCTCCCCCTCAATATGTGCTTCAAGATTCGAAAGCGTTTTAGCACATATGGGAGAGCAGCCTGCACTTTTGAATCAAATCGATCATCATTTATCAGATTTCATAATTAAATCACAAATTCTCCCCCGATCAAAAATGTCAAACCCTTTGAGATTTTGGATCCCAAGTGATTTAATAAGGTTTGGAAAACATGGGAGAAAATGTGGCCTTATTTAAATACTCTTCAGGTTTTTTGGTTAAATGCCCCTCCTCAATCATGTGCATCATTTATTGAACTCGTTTGGCACATGAAGGAAGAAGTGCTTTTGAAACAATCACCCTTTTAAAACCGATTTGAGATTTAAATCATTTGAGATTTGTGATCCCAATTGATTTAAATCATTTAGAAAATTTTGGGGAAAGACGTGGCTTGATTTAATTTTTTGAAAAATGATTGATAAGGATCAATTTTAGACATTAAAGATTGTTAGTGTCAGGTATGATAGTTTTTAAGAGATCTTTTAGGAAAATAAAACAATTTCACAATCAAACAAGAACAGAAAAAATTTCATTTTGAAAGATCGTTGAGTTTTAAAGAAAATCATACCATGACATAACATTAAATCTTTAGATCACCACTAATTTTGTACAAACCGGACTTTTATGAAGAAATATTGTTTGAAACTATTCAATTTGAAATCACTCTCCCCCTCAATCAATGACCGTTGTCGTTGATTGAGTGACTTAAGTTTTGAAAAGTTAAGTCCAATTAATTTCCAAAATTTAGTTCAATTTATTTTCAAACAAATATTTTTCCATTTTCAAAAACAATAATTATAAAATTGTTTAAAAAATGGTATCATCACTACTTATCCTGTACAAAGATACGTTAGGTGGAGAGAATCATAAGCTGCTTCTGTTGTTGCTAAAAGGATCAAAGAAAACCATATGCTGATGCAGTGAGACCTCTGACGTTGCATCTATCATGCCAACTCTTCTTAGAGATCCAATTAAGCTCCGTTTCTTCTTTTGTCGACCCAAGATATAGTTACCCTTTCTTTTTGGCATCCAATCATCTTCATTTGTGGGATCCGGATCGGGAACATTCTTTTATACCATGACATCTGCATATGTTAGTGGACACAAACAGATATATGGTGGTCGACATCACCCAAACATCAATCGACTAATAAAAGTAAATCCAACATATCAATCAGTTCATATAAGGTATGGGAATAATGTATTTATTAAATTTATAATCATCTAATCCTAACAATCATATCCTAGAATCCTAGTCCTTTAACATAGGCAAACATCTTTTTCAGTTAAGCACGTAGGATGATTATATAAGCACGTTAGATGATATAAATTTGAAAACATTCTCCCCCTCAATCAATGACTCATTTCATAAAACGTTTTACCCATGCTGAAGTCATTGATTGGGTTTTGCAAATTTTTGAAAACTTGATTCTGATTGATTTTCAAGCAACTCATTTACCACCATGTTTGAAACACAACAAATATTTTTCTGAAGAATTTTAAGAAAGAAAAACATTTGTGTAGGAACAGCAGTCCTTTTGACGGCATGCTTTCCTCATTTTGTTTTAGGATAAGTGCACGAAATTTATGAAAAACTGATTCAGCGCAACACTTTCCTTCTTTGAAGAGCGGGTGTCTATCTGAAATAATAGCAAACCATGGTTTTAAGCACGGGTTACAGTCTGAAGTAACTGCAAGCCATAGTTTGAGACATGTTTTGAAAATAATATTTACACCTCCTGCTCGAACTTCATCTATGGTCCCGTACCATTGTTGAATGACATTTCTAAGACCGTAGATGTTATCGATACCAGAAGACATGTCTTGAGAAAATAATATTTTTGGTATTTTTTGATTTTTCAAATTTTTATGGATTTTGTTGATTTTATATTTTTTATTTTGTTTTGTTTGGTTTTATATTTTGTATTTTCTTTTGATAAATATTTACACAGATAGAGTAGATGATATAATTTAAGAAGATGATGATACGAGTACGGAGATAAGGATATCGAACAACACGTCGTAGAAGATAGAAATCGTCATCTCTTAGACTTCCACCACCAAAGCTTTCGAGGCTCCTGAATTGTTGAAGAAATTGAACCTTCTGAAAGTGAGACTTTGGTAGCTTCCACCCAAACTGAAAATCCTTTTGTTATGCAGATTCGAAGCTCTATTTCAAGCTTGCCTTAGCCAGGTGCACGAAGAAGTACACCATTATCATCGATCTTGCTACTCCTTTTAAGAATGATCTTTGTGATTCTTCGTTCGGGGTTATATCATCAAGATAGAACAACAACGTATCATCCCACTTATGAATGAATCCTCTCATATTTCTTTTTCACTGAAGTCTGAAGTGATGCATCCCCAAAAAGGTGTCAAGAGACCAATTCCCCCAAGTAGTTGAATTGATGCAGCCAGTCTCTTAGAATAAATGCTCAAGAATCCGAATACACATATACCCAAAGACAGAGAAACTTATAACATCGAAGTAGCAGATTAAGTCCGATATGCAAAGAATAACCCCAAAGTATACTTTTCTCTCCTCTGAAGAAAGTGTATGAAGCTCAAGAACTCGAAGTACCCGAATGCCCAAAGAGAGAATAACCGATAACATTGAAGTAGCAGGCCGAATCACTGATTATCTTTGCGGATGTCAACTCTGGAATAAGTGATCTATCACTGAATCACTGATTAAGCTCTCAAGTGAAATAGCTGAGTGTCACAAATGTACACAATCTCTCTCCCCTGATGATTGTGATAACATCGACATCATCACACACTTGTGTACCTCTTTATTACCAGAAACTAACTCTTCCATCTCTTCCCCCACATAGTTGGAATAAGAACACTAAACGCCATGAGTCAAACCTTGAGTTTCTCTGCGGTAATGACATTTGTCTTCCCGGGATTTCTTCAATCAATTAGAAGTATTAAGTTCATCAAGTTTACTCACGTTTAAATGTGTGTATCCTTCCTGTCACACCCCCAAATTACCTGTTTTGCAGTGGAATAGAATTCCTGGGGGATGACTGTCATAGCATCACAATCACAGTTATATTGAACGACCTAAAGTGTCGCTTTGAAAAGAAAATCGTTTGATATATTAAAACATTCGAGTTTACAAAGTTAGGTCCCAAATGAAAATCAACATGCTTGGAAAATAAGTTTGGTACAAGTCAAACGATGTTTTAAAGTGTATAAATCCCATGTGAGACGCTGGTCATCATCTGCGACTCTATGATATGTCCACATGCATGCCATGAAGTGAATATCTTAGTAACCTGAAAATACATTGCTAAAAGTGTCAACACAAAGGTTGAGTGAGTTCATAGAGTTCATGTAAAATGTTTAATACGACTACCACAAGTATAGGCCATGTATGACAATAATGTCACATAAAAATGTTACAATTGCTATAAGCCCATGACACCGAAACTAGACTGATCATGATGTTCGCCCCAACAGAGTGTTTGCCAAACAACTCAAATAATGATATTAAATGAAATGCATCCGTTTGACCAGTTGGAATCCACCAACCCGGATGGAGGAGTCAACCTCGATAGATCTATCCACTCACCCTCGCTTCTATGAAATTAACGGTTCATGTTATATAATGGGGACATTCAATTGGCATGAGGTAACTTAAGCAATGTAAATGAATTTGATATACTTGGCATCGTAATAAAAATGATGTGCAATGTATTCTCCCCCGTAGGTTTGAAATAAAGTAAAAACTTGAATAAATCGGGGCTATGAAAACTCACTTGATGAATAGATGCGAAGACAAAAGTGAGTACACCGAAATGTAGCGTGAATCTCTAACCTTGACCTATTATGAATGATATGATATGTAATAAGTTATGATGTAATGTTATGCATGCAATTCGTATGATATCTATACCACTTGTACGTTTTTTGAAAATAGAATTTATCGTCGAAATATATGTTTATGACATCTCGTCATGTTTATAAAATACTTTGCAAGTATATACGTTGAAATGATATCTTACGATAGTCATTTAATGATTTATTATGAAATTATAACTTTTCGTCGTAAAATAATGTCATTTGGAAAATTCATGAATGTGACTAAATAGCCTCAAAAAGCTAGTCGTAAGATGGTGCACATCGAGTGTTAGGAAACGAACTCAACTGTTTTGGAAAGCTTGTATCATTATCTCAAAGTTTTAGCATTTAAGTTTTCATCCTAGAGGTCTCGATCATGGAGAAAAATATAGGTTAAGTATGGTACTTGTGTCCAAAATATCGCTTAAGGGTGGTTTTCGCTAAGTTTAAGTGACCGTATTTTATTCATTACAACTCCGCTTGACGAACGGCCTGGACATTTGGAAAATATGCTGGCGAACTTACTTTTACTAGAAGACATCATGTTATAAAAAGTACTACGTCAATGTTAAAACGACCATCAACATGATCATTTGTAGCCGTAATATTTGTCTAATAGAAATATATTAGTTTTTCTTATATAATATAGTTACTGCAACTTTGTATAAAGCGTGTAATTTAATCGTTACAAGTCCGTTTTCTACGCTTTATATGTCCTTAGCTCAGTATCAAAGTATACTAATATATTTTGATAAGTCGACACATTTCATAATGCCTAAGCCTCATTTTTGACTCGTACAAAGTAGACGAATATGTTGAATTTTCTGGTTTTTACACTTTTCGTCGTCAAACTTGTAAATAGCATAACTTTTTCGTTATAGCTCCGTTTTAACCCGTTCAAGCGGCCACGTTTTCGTTTTAAAGTGTATTTTCTAAATATCTAGGCCAAAAGTTTTATCTCTACGAAAATTCCAGATTTCAAAAATATGGACAGGCCCTTAATTAAACTTGTCGAAATGAGTTTTCTCGCTAAACCTATTCTAACTAATTCAAAACAACTCCGGGCTATTCTAATCCTACCATACACCTTCTTAGGTGTCATGGGTTCCTAGACATCACGAAAAGTGATATGTTACAAGGGATTCATTATAGGATAATTATATTACATAATAAGTAATAAAAACACTAAAAGTGGTATAGACTCATATGTAACATGCATGTTTTCTTGCAAAATGATGAAATAACATAAAGATAAATATGAAGAGTTATGAAGACCATGAAATGCTTACTTGAATGATTATGTGCAAGAAAATGATGAAACCTTATTAATCTATAGGTTTTATTTCAAAACCTTAACATAGATCACTATATGAACTTGATAATCACTTGGACTTCAAAATTAATGGTTTCTCTTGTGTTTCTTGGGTTGGCGGTTCAAGCAAAAAGGAGGAGAGGATTTTGATTTTACACTTTGTGTTTTTGTTTGTATGTGTAGAGTTGGAGTATAATATGATTAATAGTTAAGATATTTAGCAAACTTAAAGTGTGAGTCACCCCTTGGGTCGACATGTATAAAAAAAGAAATGAGTAGATTCATTTTGAGTAGTTAAGTAAATACATGTAGAAGTAAAAGTTTGTTAACTTAAGGATAATTAGTAACTTGTATATTTATTTAAGCATTTAAGGTAGCGTTAGCTAAAAATAAAATTTAACGGATCAAAATAAAACATATTGAAGTCATAAAAATTATAAAAATACGTTTCTTACAAAAATTGAGTGAAATAATAATTATCGTGTAATATTTACGAAAACCGTCGTAATTATATAAATATAACAATTTACATACGAAATAAATTTAAAACATCGGGTAAACTAATAATACAATTTTTATGGTCTTAAAATGAGTATAAAAATATATTAGGATTATTTTTGGAAGTGTCGGATCAATATTCAAAATAAATGTTTACGCGATAGCGTTTATTTAATAGGAAAATAAACGTTTAATGAAAAATGCAAATCCATGCATAGTATTGATATGAAATGATGTTACTAATGATGTGTAGACTAAATCTAGTCTATATGAAATGTCTTTGATGATATTACATGAATACGCAGCTTAACCCTCCGAGTTACGCCAGATTTGATACTGTAAACCTAGTTTTAAAAATGATGATTAGTGACTCGTGAATAATGATTTTCTCCGGAATGAATAGTGTTTCGTGAATAGTAAAATTTTGAAATATGTTCTCGAATATTAGTTTGACTCGAAAATGATGAATAGTAAAATTTTGAATAGTAACCGGTGAATAGTAAATTCACGAGATGAATAGTGAAATTTTCAATGTTTGTAAAATGACCAAATTACGAGTTGTCACATTCGCCCATCAAAAGGAATTCGGTCCCAATTCACCATTTTAGGTTCTACATTGTTACTTGTGAAAGATGAGGTATTTGAGGCGATCTCGGTCTTCCTGCTCCCAAGTAAACTCGGGACCTCTTCGAGAATTCCAATGAACCTTCACGATAGGAATCGACTTTTTTCAAGCCTTGACCTCGCGGTCCATGATTTCGCAGGTTCCTCCACGAAATTTAATTTATCGTCGAGTTGAATTTCTTCCAATGGAATAACGAGTAATTCGTCGAAAGACATTTCTTGAGTTTGAAACGTGAAACGTGTTGTACGTGACCAAGTTCACGTAAAGCTCAAGTCGATAAGCTATGTGGCCGACTCGCTCAAAATTTTGAATGGCCCAATGTACCTCGGTTCAACTTTCCGCGTTTTCCAATCGCACCACGCCTTTCCAAGGCGATACTTTCAACATCACTTGTCGCCAACTTGAAATTCTAATGGTTTGCGTCTAACATCTGCGTAAATTTTCCGCCGCTTCGCGCGCCCGAGTCTATCTCGGATTTGGACTATCTTTTCATTGTTTCCGTACCATTTACGGACCAAATGAGTTGTGCGTCTCCAACCTCGGCCCAACAAAGCGGTGATCGGCACTTTCGACCATAGAGTGCCTCAAATGGTGCCGCTTTATCTTGGTGTGATAACTATTGTTGTACGAGAATCGATCAATGGCAAATGGTTAGCCCAACCATTTCCAAAATCAATCACACATGCTCTCAAAGATATCTTCTAATGTTTGAATTGTCCTTTCACTTTGACCATCGGTTTCATGGATGATATGTCAGTGCTCATCTCTAATTTGGTTCCAAACGAATCTTGTAATGATTTTAAGTTTGAAGTGGATTGACTATCTCTCGAAAATGATGGAAATTGGTGCTCCATGCCTCGAGACTATTTCCTTGACATAAAGTCTAGTGAGTTGTTCCATGGAATAAGTCTCTAATTGGTATGAAATGGGTGATTTGGTAAGACGATCAACAATTACCCATATAGCGTCGTAACCTCCCGATGTCTTAGGAAGTTTTGTGACAAAGTCCATCGTAATCGTTCCCATTTCCATTGGGGAATTTCGGTTGTTGGAGTAATCCTAAAGGTTTTGATATTCGACTTTACCTTAGAGCAAGTAAGGCATCTGCTAACGATGTGGCAATTTCCGCTTTCATGTTCGCCACCAATAAAGTTTCTTGAGATCCCGATACATCTTATCGTAACACGGGTGAATAGAATACTTTGACTTATGCGACTCATGCATAATCAATTCTCGTATCCATATAAAATGGTACCCACATTCTATCCTTGAAGCATAATACTCCATCTGCTTCTCTTTACAAAGCCATTTGCATTTTCTGCATACCATAAAGCTTTTCACTTGGTCGGTTTTCCTCCTTGAGTGCCTCGATTTGTGCCTCGAGTATTTTTATGGTAAAGGTGAACCGATCGGCATTCCTAATGATCGGACTCTTAAAGGTTTGGGTCTTTCTTTCCGGCTAAGAGCATCACCACAACATTGGCTTTTCCGGTGATACTTGATTTCACAATCATAATGTTGAGTAATTCCAACCAACGACGTTGCCTCATGTTAAGTTCCTTCGATCAAGAACATATTGTAAACTCTTGTGGTCCGTAAACACCGTGCACTTTGTACAGTAAAGGTAGTGTCTCCAAATCTTGAGTGCAAAACTACGGCCCCTAAATCAAGATCATGAGTGGTGTAATTCTTCTCATGGACCTTAAGTTGTCGAGAAGCATACGCTATCACCTTCTCGTTTGCATTAAAACAGCCCAAGCCCTTTATGTGAAGCATCGCAGTATACTACGAAGTTCTCAATTCCTTCGGGTAGTGCCAAATTGGCGCCTCGCAAAGCTTTTGCTTCAACAACCAAAAGCGACTTCTTGTTTCTTTCCCCATTCGTACTTCTTGTTTTTCGTGTCAACTTGGTCAAAGCTTTAGCTATATTTGAAAAACCGATGAATCTTGATAATACCCGTGAGTCCTAGAAATTGTCGGATTTCAGAGGATTTGTTGGAGTAGCCCAATCTTTACGGCTTCAATCTTTGCGAGGGTCTACTTGTAATCCTTGACTATCAATGACATGACCAAGAAATTGTACTTACGGTTCCAAAATCACACATGTCTTGAGTATATCTTGAAATGTTGGAATTGTTCTCTCGCTCATCCATTGAAAGTTGAGGATAATAGGTGGTACTCATGTCCTAATAGATTCCATGGGAAGAGTGAAATGATTATCAGAAGTCTAAGGTGAATCGAATAGCTTATAATAAGTACAACTGAAATTGATACCACGTGTCTCGTGTCAAATTTCAAAATGTTAAATCTGTCGAAAAGGACCTTATTGAAAAGAATATATTATAGGTAACAGTTGTGATTCCTCGCGTTTCTTGTTCTAGCGAATGTCATTACTTGAGTCTTACTTGCCTAAGGTGCTTAGTCTCCATGACTAAAATGTTTATTGTTTGATTATCGAAGTGTTTCCATGCTATATGTTGTCAAGTCACAAAACCTTAAATATTTAAGTGATGTGATGTAGTGGTTGATTTTCAAGATTTCTTCCGATATTGAGTGCTTCTAAAATATTTCATCACTTAGATTGTTATCATGCTAGCAAGAAAATAGATATCAGCTCATACTATGTCGAAGAATGTTTGTTCTAGTTTCACTTGTAGATGGAGAGTGATTGATTGTCCGATATGTTCAGACCTGTTGCATTTCTTGATATGGAAGTGAGGTTACTTGAAATTCCTAAAGAACACAATGCCTTAGGGGAAGTTTATATCGATAACCTTATTTTAACCAAATTTTCCTTTTAAGGGAAACTCATTGTAGTGAAGTTCACATATTGTTGAAGCCATGTTTAGTGAGATGTTCTGTAGTCTCAGTTAGAAGACTTGGTTTCTCCTTATAGTGTTGCTTAGTGTGTATTCGCTTCGTACTAAATCTTGTAACTCGGTCTAGCTAGTACTTTTGAAATGATATAATTTGGCTTCTAATTCAAAGATAGTGGTTCGGAATGTCTCGTGATGTCTTGAGATTTTTGTTAGGTTCTGAATGATCTCGCTACCTACTTCTAGTCCTTGTTGGAAATTCTGAAATCGTCCCATTGTTTTCTTGTATCGAGGAATCCTCCTCATAGATGGTATAGGAAGCCTTTCCTAAAAAGGTCACTCGTCAAATTCTAACTTATCGGTTGAGTGAGGGATGAATGACGTAGATTTCTGTAGAGTGTTAACAAAATAAATGTTTGTGAACAATTTATCTGATTGTAAAACTTTGCTTTTAAGTGAAGATCGTTTTAGGGAGTTTGAAAAGATGTTTGTTTCTTTCATGACATAATTCTTCCTAAATTATACATAGGTGATCAGGATATGTATAATCGAGGACAAATGATGTGATGATTGGTTTTGTTGAAATGGTATTATGTTCCTCCGAAGTTTTAGATGGTATTCAACGTTTTGTTTTGTGAGACAATGGCTCAAACAATTTTTCAGAGTAACATAAAATCGTTTCGCATGATGATATTAAATCGTTGATAAAATAACTAAAAACCAATTAATGGGGTGGTAACAAAACAACTTGTTTTAAAACTTTATGAAACAATGTTTCTAAGATGGTGTAAAATAGCTTGAAATAAAATTATGTGAAATAATGTTATGAAGTAGTAGCAAAGTAACTTGAAATATAGTTTGTTGAATGGTTTGTAGGATACATGGGAGAACCTCATAGAATGGTAATATTCTCCTAATTAGTCAAGAATAAAGTTGGCCTAACCCCTAGTAAGATAGTGATGTATTGTCGCGAAAGGATTGGAAATTGGGCAATTGGAATAGGAATGAAATGAACAAAGGTTGTGATTATCGTGGAGATAATAAATGATACATATTACATTAGCTAGAAAGGTACTTATTATCTGATCCTGTTGGTAGTCTAATCATGTCTCAAGTGTAAAAGCGGTGGCGGTCTAGTGGCAATAGCCCTAGAACTCTCACGATCCTCAAACCTATTAGATGGTGTAGTGTCTATAGTCTTAGTGATAGATGGTAATGGTGTGTTAAATCATGCACGCTTCCTAAGTCGCAAGTCGGATGTATGAGTAGTGTCTATGAGATGTGATGGCACGGATGGTACTCTAGATGACAATGATGATGAAAATGATGACAATGATGATAATGGAAATCCTTGTGGTGAGTTAAGAAAATAGGTTCATTAGGAGTAAGCCTATAGGTTCTACCAAATGATATAATCTATCCCAACCGAATGATAAAAGCTGTCCTGATCCTACGGTGAATCAATAGTGATCGTGATGGTGTAGGTGCAACTTTGCCCTCCTCAAAGGGTTCGATCTCGTCATCCGATGTTATCGGTGTTAAGTCAATGATGTAAAAATTGCGATAGGGAATGACGGGGCATTCTCACGTTGGTGTCGATGTGAGTATGATGGGATGGGTATTTGAAGGCATTAATGTGACAATCGATTTGAAATGACGATAAATAACTGCAAAATGTGCGTATGAAACCGCATGTATAGTGACTATGCACTTATGATGAAATGATGAGATGCTATGATGATGTAGTTATAGTCTAGGTTCAATGATGCAACCTAGTTCTCTATAATAGAAGCTCGATGCCAATCTGTCACACCCCAAATTACTTGTTTTGCGTGAATGGAATTCTGGGGGATGATTGTCATAGCATCACAATCACAGTTATATTGAGCGACCTAAAGTGTCGTTTGAAAAGAACATTGTTTGATATATTAAAAACATTCGAGTTTACAAAGTTGGGTCCCAAATGAAAATCAACATGCGCGGAAAATAAGTTTGGTACAAGTCAAACGATGTTTTTAAAGTGCGTAAATCCCATGTGAGACGCGTCGTCACCGCGACTCTATGATATGTCCACATGCATGCCATGAAGTGAATATCTTAGTAACCTGAAAATACATTGCTAAAAGTGTCAACACAAAGGTTGAGTGAGTTCATAGAGTTCATGTAAAATGTTTAATACGACTACCACAAGTATAGGCCATGTATGACAATAATGTCACATAAAATGTTACAATTGCTATAAGCCCATGACACGAAACTAGACTCGATCATGATGTTAAGCCCCAGCAGTGTTTGCCAAACAACTCAAATAATGATATTAAATGAAATGCATCCGTTTGACAGTTGGAATCCACCAACCCGGATGGAGGAGTCACCCTCGATAGATCTATCCACTCACCGCTTCTATGAAATTAACGGTTCATGTTATATAATGGGGACATTCAATTGGCATGAGGTAACTTAAGCAATGTAAATGAATTTGATATACTTGGCATCGTAATAAAATGATGTCAATGTATTCTCCCCGTAGGTTTGAAATAAAGTAAAACTTAAATAAATCGGGCAATGAAAACTCACTTGATGAATAGATGCGAAGACAAAAGTGAGTACACCAAATGTAGCGTGAATCTCTAACCTTGACCTATTATGAATGATATGATATGTAATAAGTTATGATGTAATGTTATGCATGCAATTAAGATGATATCTATACCACTTGTACGTTTTTTGAAAATAGAATTTATCGTCGAAATATATGTTTATGACATCTCATCATGTTTATAAAATACTTTGCAAGTATATACGTTGAAATGATATCTTACGATAGTCATTTAATGATTTATTATGAAATTATAACTTTTCGTCGTAAAATAATGTCATTTGGAAAATTCATGAATGTGACTAAATAGCCTCAAAAAGCTAGTCGTAAGATGGTGCACATCGAGTGTTAGGAAACGAACTCAACTGTTTTGGAAAGCTTGTATCATTATCTCAAAGTTTTAGCATTTAAGTTTTCATCCTAGAGGTCTCGATCATGGAGAAAAATATAGGTTAAGTATGGTACTTGTGTCCAAAATATCGTTTAAGGGTGGTTTTCGGCTAAGTTTAAGTGACCGTATTTTATTCATTACAACTCCGCTTGACGAGCGGTCGAGACATTTTGGAAAATATGCTAAGCGAACTTACTTTTACTAGAAGACATCATGTTATAAAAGTATTACGTCAATGTTAAAAGCGACCATCAACATGATCATTTGTAGCGTAATATTTGTCTAATAGAAATATATTAGTTTTCTTATATAATATAGTTCTGACAACTTTGTATAAACGCTGTAATTTAATCGCTACAAGTCCTGCTTTCTACGTTTTATATGTCCTTAGCTTCGTATCAAAGTATACTAATATATTTTTGATAAGTCGACATTTCATAACACCTAAGCCTCATTTTTGACTCGTACAAAGTAGGCGTAACATGCTGAATTTTACGGTTTTACACTTTTCGTCGTCAAACTTGTAAATAGCATAACTTTTCGTTATAGCTCCGTTTTAACCCGTTCAAGCGCCACGTTTTGCTTTTAAAGTGTATTTCTAAATATCTAGGCCAAAAATTTTTATCTCTGCCGAAAATTCCGATTTCAAAAATATGGACGGACCCTTAATTAAACTTGTCGAAATGAGTTTTTCTCGCCAAACCTATTCTAACCAATTCAAAACAACTCGAAGCTATTCTAATCCTACCATACACCTTCTTAGGGTGTCATGGGTTCCTAGACATCACGAAAAGTGATATGTTACAAGGGATTTATTATAGGATAATTATATGATAATTATATTACATAATAAGTAATAAAAACACTAAAAGTGGTATAGACTCATATGTAACATGCATGTTTTCTTGCAAAAATGATGAAATAATATAAAGATAAATATGAAAGAGTTATGAAGACCATGAAATGCTTACTTGAATGATTATGTGCAAGAAAATGATGAAAACCTTATTAATCTATAGGTTTTTATTTCAAAACCTTAACATAGATTACTATATGAACTTGATAATCACTTGGACTTCAAAAATTAATGGTTTCTCTTGTGTTTCTTGGGTTGGCCGGTTCTTCAAGCAAAAAGGGAGGAGAGGATTTTTGATTTTTACACTTTGTGTTTTTGTTTGTATGTGTAGAGTTGGAGTATAATATGATTAATAGTTAAGATATTTAGCAAACTTAAAGTGTGAGTCACCCCTTGGGTCGACATGTATAAAAAAAGAAATGAGTAGATTCATTTTGAGTAGTTAAGTAAATACATGTAGAAGTAAAAGTTTGTTAACTTAAGGATAATTAGTAACTTGTATATTTATTTAAGCATTTAAGGTAGCGTTAGCTAAAAATAAAATTTAACGGATCAAAATAAAACATATTGAAGTCATAAAATTATAAAATACATTTCTTACAAAATTGAGTGAAATAATAATTATCGTGTAATATTTTAAAACGATCGTAATTATATAAATATAACAATTTACATATGAAATAAATTTAAAACATCGGGTAAACTAATAATATAATTTTTATGGTCTTAAAATGAGTATAAAAATATATTAGGATTATTTTTGGAAGTGTCGGATCAATATTCAAAATAAATGTTTACGCGATAGCGTTTATTTGATAGGAAAATAAACGTTTAATGAAAAATGCAAATCCATGCATAGTATTGATATGAAATTATGTTACTAATGATGTGTAGACTAAATCGAGTCTATGAAATGTCCTTGATGATATTACATGAATACGACTTAACCCTCCGAGTTCTGCGTATTTGATACTCGTAAACCTAGTTTACGAAAAATGATGATTAGTGACTCGTGAATAGTGATTTTCTCCGGAATGAATAGTGTTTCATGAATAGTAAAATTTTGAAATCGTTCTCGAATATTACTTTGACTCGAAAATGATGAATAGTAAAATTTTGAATAGTAACCGGTGAATAGTAAATTCCCGAGATGAATAGTGAAATTTTCAATGTTTGTAAAATGACCTGAAATTACGAGTTGTCACACTTCCCCCTTGTTGGTTTTGATACTTCATAATCATTAACACATTATAAGCCTAGATACTTGAAATCTTTTGAGAAGAACACTCGAAATCTTATGGGAATCAACTTGCTGAAGAACGATGTGAGCAAATCTAATTAGGAATTAAATCTGACTTTTTACTCTCCCCCAATTAGTGCTCTCCCCTAAACTGACAATCTATTTGATAAATGTCCGGAATATGAAGAAGTCTTTAGATCGTTAAATGCAACTCGTCTTTAGTCTTCTAACATGCAGCAAAAAATGTAGAACAGACTGTAGACTCGACCTTCTTGAAGATTGTCTAATTTGGGGAATAGAAAGTTAACATTTTCAACTCACCAAATGCATTCCCGTTAACTTACAAATAGCAAATCCCCTTAACTAAAGTCCCTCCCAATCAAACAAGAACAGAAAGATGTTCATCAAGGAAATTAACCCCGCAACAGAAAGCACTTAATCATTAATCATATCAGCCCATGTGAAGATGTAAACCAACGGCTCTTAGAAGAAACTCCATGTAACGATGACCCGATAAGAAGAAGCTCAGTTCTTACATGAGTTAGGAGATGCCATTCTTGATTAATCAACATGCAGAATTATCACACTTCTTCTCCCCTTCAAGAATTGCATACGGAGATGCCATTCTTGATTAGACAAGTGAATATCATCCAAATGTAGTCTATTCACACTTCTCCCCCACAAAGGTTGCATATGATGTCGCCATCGCCATTTTAATTGAGTAAGTGGAATAAGATTACTAGCAACGGTAGTTCGATTCACTTGATGAATTAGCGCGCATGGAAAAAGCATGAAGCATGTTGATGAGAATGGTCATTAATAAGAAGATTTCTCTTCTTGAAGATAAAGTGCTTGAAGCATACACTTTTCTTTTCTTTGAGTACGAGGCTTGAAGCTGCTGTGTTCAAACGTCATAAGAAGATTTCTCTTCTTGAAGATAATGCTTGCTGAGCGCACACATTTCTTTTCTTTAAAGTACGAGGCTTGAACTGTTGTGTTCAAATGTCATAAATCTCTCTCTTTTCTACTACTCTTGGCTAACTTGTAATCAACCCCATTATCATTCAGTAGGCTTTTTGTCGTGACAGCTAATGGAGAAAACCCAATATGATGAATTTGACCCTGAAGTAAAACAACCCGAACTCGTGACTTAAACTTGCACATATGTAACAAAGAGCGATGCTGAGATTTCATGCCCCTTTGAATCCCTAAGTACTCTATACTCTTCATCCAACCAACCATCAAGTATAAGACGTACATCACCTCTTGAAAATCCACAATTTAATGTGACACTGAGCACTACGACGTAACTCCTTAGAGTGATAGTTATTTTGTGGTGGTAAAAAGAAAAAGAAAAATCACCCAAAAATAACTAGATTTCCAAGTCTTCGTCTTTGAAAATGTTGAAAGCTCGAACAAGGATCTCGAATAATCTTCATCCAACCATCCCCGATACCTTCAGATACTAAGTACACTTGCCCGTGACATTTCACTTCAACCTCAAATAAATAATAATGAATTAACGTTGTTGTCACATCTTTTGGTTAAAAGCTCAAATCTAGCCTCCTTTGACGTTTTAAGTGAACTATGATAATGGTTTCATCCCGACCATGGTTAAATGAGCATAACCCCTTAAAACTTTGAAATAGCCAAACTGCCATGAAGAATATCCAAACAATCATCCAATTCATGAAGTACACCATTTATCCCTTCTTCGAAGTAGAAACTATAGCACCAACATCAGATAAGATCCAGAAATACACTTTCCCTATCTGCAGGATGAATCTATCATTACGGGATTTTTAAAATTCTATGGTTTAAACCGAGAAATAGTTTCTTTCGCGGGATTTTATAAAACCAAGAATAAACCGAGAGATAGATCCGGAAATGCACTTTACTTTTACCAGGATGTTTCCATTGTCGCGGGATTTTACAAAATCAAGACTAAACCGTAAATGATGTCAGTTTGAATGTGTTATGACAACATTAGTTTCGTTGAATATCTGTTTTAGGGGAACATGTAGCGGTTCATTCTCCATCATCAACAATTCCTTACCCATATGTAGACAACTTCACAAACCATACTAAGTCAAGTAGTATACACTATTTCCCCTGGAGGTTGACCGTAAAACATCAAAGTACACGTTTCTCCCCCATGATGGTTTCGAACTTTCGGAAGCATCATAACGTGTACTACCATTTGCACGAGAAGTTCTTGTCTTAAGCAAACATCTTGAAAAATCATGACTAACGCTGAAGATTCTTGAAATTTTTGCTTAGACTGTGAAGTATCATTGACATTCTGTGGCATCGAATAATCTATGGGAATTGCTGATCACATCTCATCCTTTGAACTCTTTGGTAAACACACCATTCATGTATTTAGTCACTATTCACGATGACCACTAGAAGAAGTAAACCCGATATCTGAAGCTTGAACATGAAGTAGAATTCCCATATTTGTTACTTAAGCTTGTACTAATCCTTGTGAAAAGAACGGTACCCAATGTACAAAACCTCTTGATGTATCCTCAACTGCGTGAGACACCGAAGTGTTAGTTACGTTGTGGGTTAAGCGAGAAAGAATTACAAAAGTAACTAAATAGTCAAGTCTTTATCACACTCTATAAATGCCCAAACAAGTCATCTTCGTGTATGGGTAGAAAGAAAGAAGACGAAATAAGCAAACGTACCCGGAAAACCTCACTTCAAATCCAAATAAGAAATATCGTCCAAACAACCCCATAGTCACCCTAGTTCCAATATCAATTCAAGCCGTGACATAATGTCCTCTGTGAAAGTGTATAAACCAAAGTATCAAACTGTATAGCACAAAAAATCTCATCATCACACCAAATCTCATCGTCATCAAATCTCTTCAACACGTCTCGTATACTTTAAATCTCATAGAGTCCAAATCTTGACAAATCACATCAAAACTCATATTATCAAATCTCATCAAAACAGTCCAATTTTGAGAAGCCCATCTTTCCGTCATCCAAATCCAAACCATCACACAAATTACTCAAATCCGTTCCAATGATTGTTATCAAAACTCACCATATGGTCCAAATAAAAATCCCGCTCGGTCCAACTCATTGTCACAGCAAACCGGATCCAATTAAATCACATGCTAATATCACGTTATCACATGGCCTAACTTACAATTCACTTATCCACAATTCGGATATTTTTTTACTGCCCAGCAAAGTGTATACATAATTCTAGTTATCACAATTCACAATTCGGATAATATCACGTTATCACGGCCCATCTCTATCACGATTCTCTTCAGCTCATACACGAATGTGATAGTAATACTCAGCCCAATGTAACACTAACAAGGTTGTAACACCCATCCGGCCCAGCAATCCAATACAGATCCAATAGATGTTACCCTAATTTTGAGGAGTATCAAGCGCTTACTTATCAGCCTTGCGTAGTAGGAATATTCCGGTGTCAAATGTGTCTTGTGTGCTTTGTGGTGATTCGGAGGAGTCTTTGGAGCACCTTTTCACCGGTTGTATTTTTGCTTCTAGGATATGGAGTTTCATCGCTTCGTGGTGTAAAACTCAGAGCTTTTTTGTGTTTTCCTTCAAAGACCTGCTGGAATTTCACAAGTATTCTGGGTTATCGGGGATTGCCAAAGACATCTTATACGGTATCATTATCATCGCTTGTTGGTGTATATGGAGGGCTAGAAATAACTTTAAGTTTCGTAGCAAGAAGGCTAAGGTCGAAGAGGTTATAGGGAGATTAAAGTATTGGGTTTTCTTTGGGCTAAGAGTAGAGCTAAGGTTCCTTCTTTGGATTGGAACCGGTGTAAATTTGTAATTATGTAATAGTTCTTTTGTTGTTGTGTGCCCGCCTTGTGGGTCAAGTGTCGTTTCTAATGAAGTTTACCTTTCAAAAAAAAAAAAAAAAAAAAAAAAGCGCTTACTTATAACATTAGAAATCCTAAAATCCATTAAACCTAAAACTCTTTTCATCTGCCACTCTCAACTTTTATCTCATTTCATCTTCACAAAGTTAGATCGGATAAAAAAATACTTCAACCCAATATGCCCATCTCTCTTCACAAGCACCTTAAAAATAATCTTATCAATCCATTCAAGCTATCAAAACCATCAGATGAATCAAGGAGGATGTTCTTCCTTTGTCCTGACCTAGCCACAGGGATGGCATTAGGAACATCATCTTAGCTACAGGGATGGCATAGAAGATGAAACGGCTACAAGGTTAACCAAACAAACACGGGTAGGTAATTCATTTAATTACTTTTAATTGAGCGAACCAAATACAACAATTAACATTATTGTTAAATTGTTTTTCTTTAAGTGTTCGTATATGGAATTGAAGCATAGGCTTAAGCTTGATTTTGTATTAATGAGAATCCTCAAATTGAACACAAAGGAAGATAAAACATTTGTTGTTTTAATCTTGCCTTTTAGCTTTCGTATATCAAGAGAAGCTTGACTTTTCAAATGATCTATGAAGATAATCTCATGAGGGTTTCGATCAAACTTGAAACTTTGGTAATATTAAGAGATGAAACTGAGATCTCGATAGTTATTTAGCCTTTTAAGAACTTTGTTTGAATCGATGATAGATAAATCTTTTCGTATCATAGACCTTCAATGGTCTTGATTAATCATTGATTATCACGGAATAAGCATCCGAGATTCATTAACTTGCTTGCTTTTCGTTATGAAATATTCGAATGAGATGAAATACTCGAACTCAAAACCATTCAAATCATCAAAAACAATACAACACAGGCTCGATGCCATTTGTAGGATCATACATATTATGTTGTTTGATGATTCGGGTGGTCTAGGATGGTGAAATAACAAGAAAGCCATGGTTAGAGAGTGAAAGAGATGAGAGGGAGTTCTTGAGAGAGAAAGTTAAACAAAAAGAATGAAAGGTTAGATTAGAAGCTCCACCCCTTCCAAGGATGGAAGGGTATTTATAGTTACAACCTAAATGTCCTCCTGCCGGATGTAGATCGGTATCTGATGGGTAAAGACCCGTCCTTCCTCCACGGTGTTGCTCTAAACTAATAACTAACTAGCTAACTAACTAAATAACTAGTAAATAACGTAAATAACAATATGTCTACGAGCTAACTTATGCTAGACTATAATTGGGGTGACCGAAACTTCCTTATGGAATTTCCAATTCCTAACAGAATTGCTCTTATTTATCAAATTCTCGATAATGAACCGTTTGAATATAAATGATCGAACACCCTTGTTGGTTTTGAATTTTATTGCTTAAGATTTTAGATTTTCAAAGGCTTCATTTTTAGTTTTCAAAATTTTTGTCCAAGTATATCTTGAGTAGTCATCCACTATTACCAAAGTGTAGAAGTTGCCTCCATAACTCCGAATAGCGGTGGATCAAACAAGACCATATGCAAAAGTTTTAAACATCGAGTAGTTGAGACCATGTTTTAGCTTTATGACTAGGGTGGACTTGTTTTCCTATTTTGTATGCATCACAGAAGTGTTGATCAAATTTTCGCTTAGGCAAATTCCTAACAAGTTCTTTAGATAATAGTAATTGGATTGAACGCGTATCGGCATGTTTTAATCTCCTATGCCACAAAGTGAAGTTCTTATCTATAGACGCAAGGCAAAGTTTATCTTGGGACTTACTTCCAATTTTCTTAACATACAATATGTTTTTCCTAACTCTTCATATGGTTACGCCATCTTTAGTTATCTCACTATCAAATTCGGTAAAGAGTACCCTACACTTTTTATCACAAATTTATCCTACAATAAACAATTTAAAAGATAAGTTATCTACATGTTCAACATTAGTAATAGTAAGAGAATCGTGATGGATTGCACCTTTTCCGATGACTTTGCCCTTTAAATTACTACTGAATACCACATGACTTCCATCGCATGCCTTGTATGTTGAAAATAGGCTTTGTTCCCGATCATGTGCTTGGAGCAGCCGTTATCCTTTATTCATTCATCCTGCGCCAAACCAATCTTCAAGCATACCTAATTCAATAATTACAGCATTCAAACATTCGGTCCCTAATATGAAAATATCTCATGGGTCCATAAGAGCTAGTATCAAGCATCCTATGCATTGGGGGTGTTTGGTTCATGTATTGGAATGGTCGGCAAACAGCTCATGGTACATAGTTTTGGGCTTGGTAACGGAATTGGTTTGAAAATTTGTTTTTTCAAGTCATTGGGTAGTAGTTTGGGTTTGTTTGACTTCTAGGTTTGCTTCTTGGTTGAAAATGGTTTGTTTTTCTTGGTTGTGATGTTTTGAGTTTAGACTAGATTTTCGTAAATCTTAGACCACTCTTTGAAGATGGTTTGTAAAATTGTTTAAAACGAGAATCATTAACATATACTATTCTTTATTATATATATGTTGTCAGTGATGTGATCTATATAGTCTATGTAAGAATATTATTTATTGTTAGCTCTGACGATCAAAAGTTATGTTACCCTATCGAAAGCTCCTGGCTGGATCTTTAGTGTGGTTATTGGTTTGATTCGGTTCATATGAAGAATGTGAATATCATCAACAGCTTCCATTATAATTAAATTTACTTTAGCCAACAATTACGTAGTATTTTACAACAAACAAATATTCATCTATCGGGACTTGTACAAGTTGTTCACAGAAGCATTTGTGCTTGAAGTGTAATCTACAAAAAGTGGTTGCCTACACATTATTGTGAAGTTCTTGAATTACTTTACAAATGGCTAGAATCATCCGTGCTTGAAGTGTACTCTACAAAAAGTGGTTGTTCTTCAGTTTTAGTTGTGGGCATGAAAAAAGCAGGTTCCGAAGGGACCGCGAGCGTTATATTAGCACTACTAAGCATGAGAACAACTGAAGCCATAGTTGGCCTATCATTAAGGTCTTCTTGAACACATAATAGACCAATGTGTATGCATCTCATCATATCACGTATAGATGTAGAAGACAATGTCGGATCAATTAAAGTTGATGCAGTTCCATCTCTCCAACTTTTCCATGCCTGAACAAAAACGAATTGGAAGTCAATGTAAAACAGAGAACTATTTGCTAAAAAAAAATATATATATACAGTAATTTTATTTCACAACTTACATAGCTAAGAAGACCCTCCATCATCACCCCATTTTGAAAACTATGGTTCTTGTGACCCGTCACAATTTCTAGTAATAGTACACCAAAACTAAAGACGTCCGATTTAACTGAAAATTGTCCAGTCATCACATACTCCGGTGCCATGTATCCACTAGCGCAAGAAAAACACTTGTTATTTATGTATTACTTTCTCTGAAAGGCAAACTTACACGCTATTTATACAATCTACAAGACCATAACAGTCTTTGTCCCCGCGGGACTTGAACCCTCAACCTCTTTGGTAGGGGACATAACAATCTCACGGATACCACGGACACGCGCTGTAAGACACTCACATATTGAGATTAACTCAACATGACGGTCAAATACAAGCATAAATAACTCGTTATTAGTAGCAAGGTTGCAAATAGCGCTAGACGCTAGTCGGGCGGTCGCCACCGCCTAGTGCCTAGACTGCCTAGGCGCGGCCTAGGCGGATTGAACTTTTTTATATAAAAAATAAAAAATTATGTGTTTGGTATAAAACATGCATAATTTATATATATTTTATAATAAATCTATTAATGTTTTTATTATTTTTAATTATATATTTTTTGTATATGTTGTAAAATTTATATTATATGTGATTTTCAATTTTTGATAAAGTTTGTCGATTTTTATTAAAGCTCACTTAGTTGTTGGGCTTATTGTATGTTCCTTTTAATGAGCCAATAAATCATATATTATTATGGTAAGAGTTACACAACATTAAACACATAGCCTCCACTTTACACTCCAGTCTCCCCTCCACATTCTTCAACCCTAACGTTTGATCGGCGTTGACCGACCCACCGCCCAGGCTGATTTGGCCTATTTGTCCTGCCTAGGCGGTTTGTTGACCGCCTTTTGACCAAAACACCTAATTTGACCGATTTGCTGCAAATCGGCGTGGAAGAGGACCGACTAGCGCCTAGGCGTCCGCCTAGGCCGCCTTTTACAACACTGGTTAGTAGCGAGACTTACTAGGTTCCGACAATTCGGCTAGTGTTGACTTGGGTTTCTTCGGGTGTACACAACCTTGCCATACCAAAATCTGCAATTTTTGCATTCATTTGGGCATCTAACAAAACATTACTAGCTTTTAGATCTCGATGAATTATCTTTATTCGAGAATCTTCATGTAGATACAATAGTCCCCTCGCAACACCCCCAATTATTTTGAATCTTCTTTCCCAATCAAGAGTTGCACGTTTTGCAGGATCTAATAAAGTATTTAATCAAGTAAGAATTAAGAATATTATCAATAGACTAAAAATGTACAATTCATAACTTCAAGAAGAGTCACCTTACCAAATATAAATTGATCCAAACTTGCATTTTGTACAAACTCATACATCAAAAGTCGTTCGGACCCTTCTATGCTAAACCCAAGGAGCCGAACCAAATTCCGGTGTTGCAGCCTTGCAAGTAACAAGACCTCGTTCTTGAATTCTAGTTCCCCTTGCCCCGAATCCCTTGACAGTCTCTTCACTGCTATTACTTGCCCGTTTTGTAACTTACCCTAAAACATATAGTAGGATAGATATCAATGGTGTTAAAATTCCTGAAACGGTTTTTCACGTACAATTATTTTCTTGTTATGTAATGTCTACCTTATAAACCAAACCAAATCCACCTTGGCCAAGCTTATTGTTCTCTGAAAAGTCATCAGTTGCTTCTCTAATGATTCCAAATTTATAATGCAAAGATTCGACCGTAATAATTTCCTCAGCACCTTCATCCTCGTAAACTAGAATATTCATCACAATAAGAATTGTAATTTCAAGCTAATATTATCTTAATAAATTAAGCAACAAGAATGAAAAGAAGCAAAAATAAAAACACACATAAGTTCTCTGGCGGACGCCCTTGTATCTTTCTTTGTCTTCTCATGAAGACGATAACAAAAGTCACTATGAATAATATATGACTAATGCTTGCAACAATGGCAATGACTATTGTCGTTGTGTTGCTACTTTTGCCTGAAAAGTTCACAAAACGTTAGTGACATTATACAAATTCTTGTAGCATAATATCAAGAAGGCAAAGCAAGTTAGTCTGAAGGGTTTTTCGGCATATGTTGTGCAAGTTACTAATTAGTACGTAGTATTATTTAGGAAGAGACTTTATTCACAACGTAAACCACCTACTATCTCATATAATAACTTATAGATATGTGAATCAAGACTTAAACCCATAACCTCATGTTTGATGGACTACTCACATAGTCACATACACTAGCGGCCAAAGGCCCTTTAGTGGATACTGGTAATAGCATATCCTAGCTTTGTCCCTGATATCACGTGTCTAAATGATAGTAGCAAAAGTAGATACCTGGAGGCGGTGGTGGTGGTGGACATGACTGTGATGGTGGTGGTGGACATGACTGTGATGGTGGTGGCGATGGTGGTGCAATATCCACGGTAGCTCTAAAGAAGCGGTAATCTTCATATCTTATCTTGCAACTAGGAAAATAAATTTGTGCTCCACGTTTACTATCACAACATGTTGGTATATACCTAATTGCACGATCCAAACAATGGTCACAGTCATCTTTAGATAAATCTGGTGTGCATTGCATGAGTGCATATATGGTGGTAAAATTAGGGCCACTTGTACTGTTTGCAGCATATTTACGTAGAGATCCACCTAGCGAAGCATCACTTCTAAGTTGATCCAGTAGCTGGTCAAGCGCTTGGTTAAACTGAGGTACACTCGTCGCGTTATTACCATTGGCTATGGCCCCACCAATCCTAGTGTCTAAAGTTCCCAAAAATGTCACATTGGAATACCTTAGCATGCAATCATCATACCAACCTATTGCAGCCTTTTGATTAGGACATGCCTCCCTTACTCTTGTACTAGCTGTGTTTATGCACCTCCTACAACTGTCTGGCTGAACGTCACCTCTACATAGTGCAATCGCGTTAACTTGATCAGGGCTTGACCAGCAGACGGTTATAGAAACCATACATGATGCTCGTATCAGAGGTAGCGACGACAAAGCATCATTAAGATTTCTTTAGTGCGTACCGTTTATAGTGAAATTTGCGTTATTATCACACATAAGTCTATTTTGCGCCACGAAATAGTAAATAGACTTATGATAGTAAGAAGGAAAATTAGATTCAGATTTTGGGTAACCATCAATATGATGTTGCATAAATGTGACTCTTTGGAACTTGGATTGTTCAAATGAAATAAGAATGTTGTGAATTTCGTTTTTAGGAAATGATGGGTTCGTTATTAGTCTTGTTAGTTTTTAAACTACTTTTGATTGACTAATGAGTAATGACTTTGTATAGGTCAATCGCCTACTTGGTCAAGCTTTCGAAAAGTTTCCAATATAAAATATTTGTATCTATATGATTGGTCAGAGCCGTTTGTTATGGACGAATAAAGTGTCACCAATTTTTTTAGTACGTTGTAAATTTGTAGAGAATAAAGATGTTGTTCTGATTCGTTAAAGTTTTAAACCGTAGCGATGAATATTCAATAAAACTACGCATAACGTTGTTTTCGTATATTGAGTGGCTTCTATTCATTTTCAACATTCTAGATAAAATGGAGTACATTCCGTAGTCAATGGAGAAAATAGTCTACACGGCATGAATATAATCTTTTCTGCATGAATATAATCTTTTCTTTTAACAAAAGGTTATCTCCGATAATACATTATTACTTTAAAAAATAATTAAGTACAACATATGTTGGTTAATCCTACACTTCAACTCAAAAAAATACCTACTGTGTTTATACCTAAATTAAACTAGCATAAGAACACCAAAAGCATTAAACGTGTTCTTCACTTTAGCATCCTTAATTGGTTGTTTGGATGTAGACACCTCTTTTGTACTGTCTTTGGAAGGATCGAGAAGCCTTGGCGTTCTTAGGAGCAACCAACCGATATTTCATTTTCTTGGTCTTAGATACCCTAAAAACCCGCTTATAATTGGGAAAATTTCGCAGCGGTGGTAAATCCATCATTTGACGCCTTTTTAGTAGCAGCCGACATCGAACCTTTGCTTTTTTCAATTGCATTAACTACATGTTTAGGTGTAGCTTTAGGATACTCATCAAGAAGGTGACCATATAACCAACATGCACTACATCGAGGGGGTTCCCATTCATATTCGATATGAATATTTACTTTCGTATATCCGCTTCCCTTGAGTTTAGGAACAACCAACACCAAATTATCGTGAAACTCATTAGACACATTGATTTCAATTAAAGCTCTAGCATAACTACTCCTGCCCCATGATTCCGAACACATATTATTAGTATACGACTCAAGAAGCATAAGAGTACCAATCTTAAAAGCAATCAAGCTCAACCCATCCAAAGGATAAGCAACCAATGGGACATCATGGAATTTCACCCAAACAGGAACACAAGACAAATCCTCTTTCAAAAGGTTTATCTCGGAAGAACACTTATTGAGGAATATTGGAATACCACGAATCATCCATGGACCATCATGAAGAACATATTCCGCAACCTGAATAGACGAGAACTTAAAGAAAAAGGAATCTAACTTTCTCAATACCATACTTTTCCCAATTGTTGCGAACAAACCAATCAACAACAGAAAATGTAAGTCTTTTACCAATAAAGTACCCATATAATGAACTTTTCAACCTCTCATTCACCTCCTGATCTGTCACACCCCGCCGAAGGCGGAAACACTAGGTGTAACTGGAAAGGAACACAAGCAAAAGATAATAGAACATACCAACGTTTAAGATTAAAAGAAAAGATACATTATTACAATACTAGTTTAGCCGACATCGGCAGTTAAAGTATAAAGTTTAGATCCCAAAAGACTTCGATTTAATACATAATGATTAGTAGTGACATGTGAAAACTTTATTATGCAAAGACCTTGAAGAAAAGCTTCTCGACGATCACGAAATGCATGAGAGAAAGCGGGTCAACTATGAAAATAGTTGGTGAGTACACGTTTTATATAATATGAAAACTCTTAAGAGAGGAGTCAAAGGTTTCGGTCATCGAGAATAGTTCAAAGCAAAGGCATTGTAAATCCACTCGGTTCAAGTTCCGCCCATACAAAACTTGCAACTGTGTATTCACAACCCATTGCACAAAATATGGTGTGTCCAGAGTCAAGTATCGTTGTCATAATAGTTCACAATATAGCACCACGATATAATAATGTATGCCAGGCAAAGCCCCTAGAATAAATAATATGCGTTCCGTAACATAGTGAACGAGAGATTGGCCGACCTCTAATAGCGCTATCCATACTACCTAGTGATAGGAGACTAACAATGCGAATGTACGAACAGTACATAATACAACTATTAATATACAATTAAGAACACTCCGAACATGGGAGAATTTGCACTGCTCCGAACAGGGGAGGCTCTAAGTCAGGGTCATAGCACATACAGTTCAATAAGTTCAAACAAGTCATAATTTCGTAATTAAGTTCAAGGGTTTGATTCTAGTTCAAAGGTTCAAGTCAAAAGAGTTCATAAAATAGAAATCAATTTAGTTCAAGTATGGTTCATGCATTTCGCCCCAAAATATAGTAAAAACGGTAAAAAGGGGATTGTGAATACTCACCTGATGCAATAATTAAGATGACAAAAGTGGACACACTGATATGAGGTGCAATCTCTATCCGCAACCTAATATGAATGATATGCTCTAATATAAGTCATGAAATAATGTCGTGCATGCAAACTCATATGATATCCATACCACTTGTGCATTTTGAAAATAAAGTTTATCGTCGAAAAATAAGCTTATAACGTCTTTTCAAGTTATAATTTACTTTACAAGTACTTACGTTGAAATGATATCTTACGATAGTCGTTTAGTGATTTATTATGAAATTATAGTTTTCGTCAGTAAAATAATACACTTGGACAAATTCATGAAAAGACTAATTTTGAGTGATCAGAATTATTCATTATAGCTTAAGCTTGACAAACGGTTAAACATTTTGGAAAATAGAATAAGCGAACTCCCTTTTACTAGAAGATATCGTTTTCTCAAAAATATTCTATCGATATGAAAAATGGCTCCAACCATGGTCACTTGCGATAACCATTTTGGCCTAGTAAAAATATATAAGTGTTATACTTGTGTAAAATAGTTACGATATCCTTATTTAAAACGCGTATAACTAAGTCGTTATAAATCCGTTTTCTACGTTTTATATATCATTAGTTTCGTATTAATGTATACTAATATATTTTTGACAAATCGAATCACTTAGACAATGTTTAAAACTCATTTTTGCCCTTTAAATAAACCTTGACTGCTTGCAAATTTTCAGAAAAATAGTTTTCGTCGTTAAACTTGAAAATATCGTAACTTCTTCGTTATAAATCTGTTTTAACCCGTTCAAGCGACCACGGTTTCGTTTTAAAGTATATTTTCTGAATATCTAGCCCAAAATAATCCATGACCTGTCGAAATTTCCAGATTTTACAAAAACGATTAGACCTAATTCTTAAGTTGTCGAAAATGATTTTTCTTGCGTAGTACATGTTTCAATCACTTCAAATCAACACCAAATCTATTCTAAACCTACCATACACCTTCTTAGGGTGTCATGAGTTCCTAAACATCATCAACAATGATATGTTTCAAGGGATTAATTATAGGATGATTATAACTCAAAATAAGTAATAAAAACAAATAAAAGTGGTATGAATCACATAATACTTGCATGATTTGTACTAGGATGATAAGAATAACTCAAGTAAGATTATGAAAGATTAGTAAAGATCATGAAATGCTTACTAGTTATGTGATGAGGTTTAAGTAACTAGGTTTCCTAAATACTCCTAGGTTTTTATTGCAAAACCTTAAATAGAAGTAATCTAGAGTTAATATAAGCACTTGAACTTGAAAATTTTATGCTTCCTCCTTGTGTTTCTATGCTTGGCCGATTGGTAGAGATGGAAATGGAGAGGTTTCTTTTTTCACCTTAGATAAGTGTATTGTATGTGTTATTAGTTTAGGATAATAATTTGTAAGATGTAAATATCTATAAGGAAATGTGTAGGTGTACATTAGACTTGCAAGATCTTTTATAAAACTTGATGAGTCATGGGGGAGGGTCGGCCAAGGGGGGTATTTGGGGAGGGTTTGGGTAATTTTGATAAGTAAATGTATTATTTGTTAAGTATAGTTTGTAAGTATAATTAAGTATTTAGTGTAGCGTTAGTTAGAAATAGATTTTTAACGGAATAAAATAAAATATATCGAAGTCATAAAAATTATAAAAATACATTTCTCGCAAGAATTGAGTGAATAAATAATTATTGAGTTGAATTTACGAAAACCGTCGTAAATATTTATATATAACAATTTATATACAAAATAAATTTAAAACCTCGGGTAAACTAATAATATAATTTTTATAGTCTTAAAATGAGTATAAAAATATTTTAGGACAATTGTTGGAAGTGTCGGATCAATTATTCAAAATAAATGATCGATGCGATAGCATTTATTTAATAGAAAAAATATCGTAAATGAAATATGCAAACCCGTGCATGAACTAATATGAAAATGACGTTATCGATGATATGTAGACTAACTCTAGTCTATATGAATTGTTCTCAATGATGTTTCATGAATACGTAGCTAAACCCCTTACGGTTCATGAATATAAACGCTGAATTTGATGCTCGTAAATCTAGTTTACGAAAAATGATGAATAAAAATCATGAATATAAATTTTTCTCCGGGAATGAATAGTGTTTCGTGAATAGTAAAATTTTAAAATAACCTTCAAAGTCGTAAACTGACTTCAAAAATGATGAATAGTAAAATGATGAATAGTAAATTCGAGATGAATAGTAAATTCACGAGATGAATAGTAAAATTATTAGAGTTTGCAAAATGACCGGAAATTGGGAATTGTGAAAACTTTGAAACAATAATTGTCAAAGCGTCCATCATTATTGCTATTTGAATTCTTTTCGCCTCTCCCCTCGAACACAAAATCTGGGCTCCATACTAAACTACATACGATCCAAATATAAGCAACAAGAAGAACTATGAACTCAGCTTCAGAGGCAATTAAATAATTGTCAAATTGTCAAAGCGTTAGAAAAAATCGATAATAATAACACGAAACCCTAAAGTTCAAAACCCTACGGATGATTTTTGAAACCCTAGAAAGCGATCAAACCTTACGGGTAGCAATCCTTGAACAAGCAACGATCAAGAAGAATCGATAAAGAGAACAAGAAAAGAAAGACGATCAGTTAAGATTACAATTTAGGGTTGTTAGGTTTTCGTAAGTTGCATCATTCTCTAGAGATTTCTTAGGAGAATTTTTTCACATTCTTCTTTTGGCATGAATATAATTCTTACATGCAAGTATTTGTTTTTAACTTTGTGTGTACATATGAATGTTTTTTTTTCAGCTTTTATATAACAATCAAAACAATTGTAATATATATATATATATATATATATATATATATATATATATATATATATATATATATATATATATATATATATATATATATATATATATATATATATATATATATATATATATATATATATATATATATATATATATATATATATATATATATATATATATATATATATATATATATATATATATATATATATATCTATTATGGTCCAAAATTGAACTGTAAACACAATTATTCCGGCCTAGAAAAAAAACATAATTATTCGGTTTTGTGAAAAGGGGCCGTTTCGATTTTGGTTAAGAAACAAGTCCATCACACATTCACAATCATTGATTCCTATAACGCGGGCTTACTTTAAAACGTAATTGGCCTTTATTAGTGGTGTAAGTATGTTAAAAGACATAAGTTACTAGACTAGCTTGTATTAGATTTGGATTAATATTTGTAATAGTTTATGATTGATATAGTTTAACACGTGTTAAGGTATAAATATTGAGATATATGCAATCTCACATTAACAATTAATCATTCACATCTTATATAATATCGGAGCTAGGTTTTGTAGCTATGAAGAAAAAACGTTTGCTCATTTTGGGGATTAGTAATCATTTGAATTAGAAAGAATGTCGAGTCACAAACCTTTTTCTCTACTAAGTCTTTACTAAGTCGACTAAATCTCGATTGTCTCCACGTTTTTTCTTTGTTTGCAACTTCATTCAACTAAAACTTGACTACTTTTTCCCTACACTTCGACAATTGTAAGTCGAACTCTTCCTCGCGCCCCACCTTAACGTCCGACCAAACTTCGTTCATAATGACGAACGATACTCCCCCTCCTCCTACCCTATCACACACCAATAAGATTTATGTCGTTAACTCTATTATCAACCTCATTCCTCTTATACTTGATATGGACAAAGCTATTTATACCGTCTAGTGATACTTCTTCAGGAATCATTGTGAAATTTTGATGTCTTAAAGCACATCATTGGTGGATCTACAAGTGGGCTTTCATGTTATAAATGAATTTAAACTTTACATACTCGGTGAGCTAAACCTAATTATGTTTTACATTATTGTAATACTATTTATAATACTCGTGCACGAATGGGCTTTTTTCTATTTTTTTTAATAATGTATTTTTATCTATTAAAAAAATAGTTTAATTTTTGTTTTTTTTTATTATGTTTCTTAATTTGGTTTATAATTATTTTTTACGGACGTAGTAAGGGTTCATATATTTTTTATAAGATTTTGGTTTATAATTATTTGAATTGAATATTAGAGTCGGCCAAGTGTTTGTTGTTACATAAATACAAAAGTGTATCATTACCTGACGTTGTTTGACGAAGACGATTCTATTGTTACTACTGAAGAAACATTATCAATAATTGTGAAAACGCATGCGTTGTTGTCACACTGAATACGAATTAGGTTAGTTATAGTGTTTTGATTTTATTACTTCATCACATTTACCAAATCGTCCTCACCAAAATACTTTAGACCACGTTTTGCTGACACTTCCAAGGAAATGAGATTCTTCCTAAAGCCAGGAACATACCAACAATCAAGTGTCCTTACTGTCCCATTAAATATTTCAATTTGTACCATACCACTACCCTGGATACTACTCACTCTATGATCGCCCAACCTAACCTTTCTACCCCGTTCCTTAAAAGTAATAAAAAAATCACGTGATAATATTGATAGAATATGCTCAAGAAACATTACATATTTATACGCTAAGTTTATGTGAGCCTATGAGGTCACACACAAATACACTTATTTACTTTAAGATATAATATAATTAGTGTATTTACATTATATTAACACCAAAATGATTTATAAGTTAGTTAACATATGTATTTTTTTATATAGTGTATTAATAAATAATAAAGGTTAAATACTTATTAGTTAATTATTGATATTGTATGAATAATAAACTAGTTAAATCAAAAAATTAGGGAAAAACTAATTTGCCACTTAGGGAAATCGGCCAAGGGTTAAAAAGGGGGGGGGGTTTAGGAAAGGGTTGTTTAGCTTGAAAGTTAATTCAAGAAGGATCTAGAGCCCTTGTGTTAGTATAAATATAAGGCCTTTAATCTTAATCCATATAATATAACTTAACTTCAAATTAAATCTCTCTTTCTCTCCCTCTCCTAAAACGGTCCGCCGAACACCCTCTTAGGGTTTTGGTTTTCGTCTTTTGTCTTCCAAGTTTAAGACGTAAAGGCGTACGCTTTTGGGTGATGTTAAGACTATCATTCCAAAGGTATTGCATAACGTGTAGCGTGGATCAACTATAAAGATAATCTACATTGATTATTTGGTTTCTTTGATCATACCGAGCAAATAAGGTTGGTAACACTTATTTAATTACGTGATTAATTGTATGAATCATATGTTCCATTTTGGTGTTTTTACTTGCTTCGCTATCTTCGATATAATATATATATCTAATATATATATATATATATATATATATATATATATATATATATATATATATATATATATATATATATATATATATATATATATATATGGGGTTAAATGAAAAGATGCTTAAAATGAAAAGAATGAGAAGCCATCTCCACCATTGGATTAGAATTGCATGATCAAAAATGCGGAGTGTCACTTTTGTAAATAATGCAAACTTGAAGGGCAAATATGTAGCAATAGAAAATACACTATATTCCTTACGTTACAAAACGATGTCGTTTCCTTTTTACCTAACATCACAAAACCAGTTTTCTTCTTCTCATTTTTTCCCTAATTTCACACACTTTCTCTCTCAATTACACATAGTAAATTCACACACTAAATTCTGCAAAATTGTACTGCATCAAATCGTGGAATCATCGAAATGTTATCACAAATCATAATCGTTACTGCATCACAAATCAGAAATCTTGTGTTAAAGATGTTGAATACAGATCTACCCCATCTTAAATGCCTCTGTAAGTTGATTTCTTCTTCTCCTTCGATCGTGATAGTCTTCTCCACCGTGATATTCTTCTTCAATGTGATTTTGAGATGAAACCTGTACAATAATGATGGTAAGATTAATATGTTTTTTTTCAATTTTTTTGGTTAATTTAATTTGTTTTAATTCGAATATGTTTTTGTCGATTTTTAGTGTATTTAGTTGATTTAAAACAATGATTCAGTGTGTTATTGAGAAAAAATGAGATTAAAAACGTGCATATGAAATGTGCACACCAGGTGTTTGATAAAATGTCTACATGATATTGTATAACTATGATGCACCAGTTTTGTACTGCGATGCACTAATTTTGTAATGTGATGCAGTAGCTGTTCATTCTTGCAGTTGTATTTCATAGTATAATCCAGTAGGTTTTAATTTTTATTGAGATGCAGTAGGTTATTGTGTTTGTATGTTTTATGTGCCTAAACTTGTTTGTATGCTTGGTTGTATGCCTAATGCAATGGAATCTGAATTGAGATGCAATAGGTGTTTAGTTGTTGCATATAATGATGAAGTAGGCTAAGCGTAAGATGTTTTATGTGCGTAAATGTGTTTTTATGCTTGGTTGTATGTGTGACGCACTGGAAAATGAATTGAGATGCAGTAGGTATTCAGTTGTCATGTGTAAGGATAAAATAGGCTAAGCGTAGGTTGTTTTATGTGTGTAAACTTGTTTATATGCTTGGTTGCATGTCTAATGCATTGGAATCTGAACTGAGATGTAGTAGATGTTTATTTGTTGCGTGCAAGGATGAAATAGGCTATGCATAGGTTGTTTTATGTGTGTAAACTTGTTTGTATGCTTGGTTGTATGTCTGATGCATTGGAATCTGAACTGAGATGCAGTAGATGTTTATTTGTCACATGCAAGGATGATATAGGCTAAGCGTAGGTTGTTTTATGTGTGTAAATGTGTTTGTATGCTTGGTTGTATGTGTGATGCAATGGAAAATGAATTGGGATGCAGTTGGTGTTCAATTATCGTGTATAAGGATTAAGTAGGCTAAGCGTAAGTTGTTTTATGTGTGTAAATGTGTTTTATGCTTGTTTGTATGTGCGATGCACTAGAAAATGAAATAAGATGCAGTAGGTGTTCAGTTGTCGCGTGTAAGGATGAAATAAGCTAAGCATAGGTTGTTTTATGTGTGTAAACTTGTTTGTATGCTTGGTTGTATGTTTGATGCACTAGAATCTAAACTGAGATGCAGTAGATGTTTGTTTGTCACGTGTAAGGATGAAATAGGCTAAGCGTAGGTTGTTTTATGTGTGTAAATGTGTTTGTATGCTTTGTTGTATGTGTGATGCATTAGAAAATGAACTGATATGCAGTAGGTAGGTGTTCAGTTATCACATGTAAGGATGAAATAATCTAAGCGTATGTTGTTTTATGTGTGTAAACTTGTTTGTATGCTTGGTTGTATGCCTGATGCACTGGAATCTGAACTGAGATGCAGTAGGTGTTTAGTTGTCGCATATAAGGATGAAGTAGGCTAAGCGTAAGTTCTTTTACGTGTGTAAATGTGTTTTTATGCTTGGTTGTATGTGCGATGCACTGGAAAATGAAATAAGATGCAGTAGGTGTTCAGTTGTCGCCTGTAAGGATGAAATAGGCAAAGCGTATGTTGTTTTATGTGTGTAAACTTGTTTGTATGCTTGGTTGTATATCTGATGCATTGGAATCTGAACTGAGATGTAGTAGATGTTTATTTGTCGTGTTCAAGGATGAAATAGGCTAAGAATAGGTTGTTTTATGTGTGTAAATGTGTTTGTATGCTTGGTTGTATGTGCGATGCATTGGAAAATGAATTAAGATGCAGTAGGTGTTCAATTGTCATGTATAAGGATGGAATTATCTAAGCGTAGGTTGTTTTATGTATGTAAACTTGTTTTTATGATTGGTTGTATGCCTGATGCACTGGAATTTGAACTGAGATGCAGTAGGTGTTTAGTTGTCGTATATATAAGGATGAAGTAGGCTAAGTGTAAGTTGTTTTATGTGTGTAAATGTGTTTTTATGCTTGTTTGTATGTGCGATGCACTGGAAAATGAACTGAGATGCAATAGGTGTTCAGTTGTCGCGTGTAAGGATGAAATAGGCTAAGCGTAGGTTGTTTTATGTGTGTAAACTTGTTTGTTTTCTTGGTTGTATATACGATGCATCGAATCGAATCGAGATGCGAGATGTTTATTTGTCACGTGTAAGGATGAAATATGCTAAGCGTAGGTTGTTTTATGTGTGTAAATGTGTTTGTATGCTTGGTTGTATGTGTGATGCATTAGAAAATGAACTGATATGCAGTAGGTGTTCAGTTGTCGCATGTAAGGATGAAATAATCTAAGCGTATGTTGTTTTATGTGTGTAAACTTGTTTGTATGCTTGGTTGTATGCTTGATGCACTGGACTCTGAAATGAGATGCAGTAGGTGTTTAGTTGTCGCATATAAGGATGAAGAAGGCTATGTGTAAGTTGTTTTATGTGTGTAAATGTGTTTGTATGCTTGGTTGTATGTGCGATGCACTGTAAAATGAACTGAGATGCAGTAGGTGTTCAATTGTCGCATATAAGGATGAAATAGGCTAAGCGTATGTTGTTTTATGTGTGTAAACTTGTTTGTATGCTTGGTTGCATGTCTGATGCATTGGAATCTGAACTGAGATGCAGTAGGTGTTTATTTGTCACGTGTAAGGATGAAATAGGCTAAGCGTAGGTTATTTTATGTGTGTAAATGTGTTTGTATGCTTGGCTGTATGTGTGATGCACTGGAAAATGAATTGAGATGCAGTAGGTGTTTGTTCACTTGTCATGTGTAAGGATGAAATAGGCTAAGCATAGGTTTTTTTATGTGTGTAAATGTGTTTGTATTCTTGGTTGTATATGTGATACACTGGAATTTGAATTGAGATGCAATAGGTGTTCATATGTTTTAGAATGATGAAGTGATGCAATAGGTTCTTATATGTGGCATATATGGTTAGATTAGGCAACGCGTATGGTTTATTACTTGTCAAAAAGTGTTTGTATATATGTTTGTATGGATGATGCATTTGGTGTCATGAAGTGATGTAGTACGTACATGTTTGTGGCATATGAGGTTAGATTAGGTTAGACGCAGTGTGTTTTATTTGTTGATAAGTGCATATTGTGTTTTACTTGTTGAAAAGTGGTTCGTGTGTACTTGTATGCATGATGTAGTTCTTTGAAAGAAGTGATGCAAGAGGGTGTTCATCTATGTCATATAAGGTTCGACCAGGTAATGGGTAGAGTGTATTACTTGTGGAAAGAGGTTGTGTGTGTAATTATATGCATGATGCAGTTGTTGTGAAGAAGTGATGCATTAGGTGTTTATTGTGGTATGTAAGCTTCAATTAGGTCACGCATAATGTATTTTATTTGTCGAAATGTGCTTGTGTGTGTATTTGTATGTAGGATGCAATTGATGTAAAGAATTGATGCAGTAGATGTTTTATAATGGGTTTTGTTTGATCATGTTACAAGTAGAAATGAAGACGAAAACAACATATAAGATATGATGAATATTCAATTGATCTGGTAAGTAAAAGTTGATTGATGATTAGGTTTTTTTTTCTACTGCATCATAGTGTTATAATTAGTGCATCACAATGAAAACATGATATTAATTTTATACTCTATTATAAATTATCACAGATAAACATGTATGTTGACTACTTGATGAGGAATAAACACCAAAGATGGAATGAGATGTTTACCGCAACGGTCGTGGTATTATTGAGGCGATGGTAACTTACAAGGGTCATGGTGTTTTTTTAGGAATAGTTAAAGAAAGAAGGCGCAGGTCAAAGAGGACAAATCCATCTCCTGTGAGAAAAGTACACGGCAAAGATGATTCTTACAAGTATGAATAAGAAAAAGGCGGAAGTCTTGGCAGGCGCAAAGACATATAACAAGATGCAAACAGTAAATTCCAAACCTCTAATACCAAATGCTACACTCAAGTTGAAAGACGGAATGGTAGAAAGGATTATTGAACGCGTAACAAGGATTCTCGGATGTAGTTGTGGATTATTAAAAGAAAATGTTTAAATATCATTAGATGTAATACTTTGGATAACTGAATGTTTAATACTAAGTATTGTACACAATGTTTGTTTAATATTAAGTATTTTTGATTGCTGCTAATATCTAAAATAACATGGATGCACAATGTATACAACCGGTGCATCACAGTGTATACAACTGGTGCATTGTAATGTGTACATCAAGTGCATCACAATGATGCAATTTTAATGCATCACAATGTATAAACTAATGTATCACAATCTTATAAATTTTTTAAAATCATACTGCATCACAATATTGTTCTACTGCATCAGAATGTTATCATTTTACTACATCACAATATTATCATACTGGTGAATCACTATATAATTTTTCCGCATCACTATGTTAATTTACTGCATCACAATGTCAATTTACCACATCACAATGTTATACATATTGTTGTTACGCAATATTATTATACTACTAGATCAAAATAAAATTATACTGCATCACAATATTGTTCCACTGCATCAGAAGGTTATCATATTACTGCATCAAAATGTTATCATACTACTGAATCATAATATAATTTTACTGTAATGTTAATTTAATGGATCATAATGTTATAAATATTGTTGCTTCTCAACGTTATCATATTGTTGCATCAAAATAATACTTTACTGCATTTATGTATTATTTTACTGCATCATAATGAATATTTTACTGCATCAAAATGTATATTTTACTGCATCATAATGCACTAAAGAAATAACATAATGCAGTATCTGTTATTTATAAAACAGACTGATGCCAAGTTTATTTCAGAAACACTATTGATTTTTGGTAATAAATGCTACACATCATAGGACAAAAACCATGTTTTGTAAGTAATTCTTTAATATCTATACAATACTTATTGTGAATTAAGAAAAAAAGAATGTTGAAATAATGCTTCTAAGCTTTACGAGATCTTCTAAGCCCAGCTCTTGTCGGTTCTACTGGTTGCTTGCTTTTCTTCGATGATGGCAATTTTAATGAACATGTCCTGGAATTATGGCCTTCTTTTTCTTCACATACACTACATGTCCTCCTCTTATTACTTTAGTGCATCATCAAGTTATTTTACTGCATTACAATGTAAATATAAACTGTAAGATACACTAGATAAAAATCGAAGATGAAATTAAGAGAAATAACAACAATGAAGTGTAGTTTAAGTGTGATGCAGTAATAAGTCTATATGCACGTAATAAGTTAACTATGATACAGTGAGCATAAAGTGTTGATTCAATGATAAGTACGTAAGCATTTGATAAAAAAATATGTGATGCAGTAATATGTCGCTATGAACTTGATAAGATTATTGTGATGCAGTGAACTTAAAGTGTTGATGCAGTAGTTATATACGTTATTATTCTTATATAAAGGAAAGATGCAGTACGCTAAGTTATAATTTCATTATCATTGGAAATATAAAAACCAGCATGCTCTTTCACACCAATAGTCTAAACAAGTGTAAATAAAATGCATTCGTAGTTAAAACCGAATACATCAAGATGAACATTTTACAATAATACAAAGGATGCATCAAACTTATCAAGTTACAATATATCACAATCATATAAACTAATTAATGAACATAAATTAACAACAAATAGTATCATTTAAAATATGTGTCTACAAGTATGCGCGCGGTGTGTTTCACCAATAACATGTCGATATCATGACAAAATTACAAATTCACTGAAAAATTGCTACCTAACCATGCTTACCTAAAATCAACTCATCTAAATCAACCTCACAAAAAGCTACAGAATATATATCACAATCATATAAACTAACATATATATGTGCACGCGTATGTTTAATCCATCGGCATCCAAATAAATTACAAACTCATGGATAAAATGCCATATAGCAACACCTCTATATCGACTAATTCTACAAAAACCTAACACTAGCTAAACTAAATCAACCTAACAACAAGTCACAATCAATCACATATGTGTCTAATAACATAAATACTCCGTATTAGCTAATAGATTCATATTTTTCACAAACAAACACCTAATACAACAGCTACATCATACATATAACTACACATGTTAATAAATAACCAAAAAATAAGCTAATAATTTTACACAAACAAATACCAACTGCATCAGTATTTCAAAACAGTTGCATCAAACTTACAACTAAATATACAAGCCTTTTCCTGATAAAAGAACGAAAATACTAGCTAATAAATTCAAATTCGTCACAAACAAACACCTACTGCATCGAAGTTTCAAATCAACTGCATCATACATACAATTACACACACAAACAATTTATACTCATCACTTATAAAAGATAAGCTTTTAGATATATATTTGCCACAAACAAACACTTACTGCATCAACATTTTAAAAGAGTTGCATCACGCATACAACTACACATACAAGCCTTTTCCACTGAATAAATGACAGACTAATAGTTGATGCATCACAATTTAAAATTACTGCATCACAGTTATCAAATATCACAAAGACATTTTAACAAACACCTTGTGTGCATCATTCCAAATCATTTTTTCACATCAACTTCATCACAGTTCAACAGTAAGCACATAACGCAACCTACGCTTAGCATATTTCATCCTTACACGTGACAAATAAACATCTACTGCATCTCAGTTCAAATTCGGTGCATTAGACATACAACCAACCATACAAACAAGTTTACACACATAAAACAACCTACGCTCAGCCTATTTCATCCTTACACGCGACAACTGCACACCTACTGCATCTCAGTTCATTTTCCAGTGCATCGCACATACAAACAAGCATAAAAACACATTTACACACATAAAACAACTTACGCTTAGCCTACTTTATCCTTATATATACGACAACTAAACACTTACTGCATCTCAGTTCAAATTCCAGTGCATAAGGCATACAACCAATCATAAAAACAAGTTTACATACATAAAACAACCTATGCTTAGATAATTCCATCCATATACACGATAATTGAACACCTACTGCATCTCAATTCATTTCCCAATGCATCACACATACAACCAAGCAAAAAAACACATTTATACACATAAAACAACCTATTCTTAGCCTATTTCATCCTTAAACGCGACAAATAAACATCTACTACATCTCAGTTCAGATTCCAATGCATCAGATATACAAACAAGTTTACACACAAAACAACATACACTTAGCCTATTTCATCCTTACATGCGACAACTGAACACCTACTGCATCTTATTTCATTTTCCAGTGCATCGCACATACAAACAAACACAAAAACACATTTACACAAATAAAACAACTTACACTTAGCCTACTTTATCCTTATATATACGACAACTAAAAACCTACTGCATCTCAGTTCAAATTCCAGTGCATCAGGCATACAACCAATCATAAAAACAAGTTTACATACATAAAACAACCTACGCTTAGATAATTCCATCCTTATACACGACAATTGAACACCTACTGCATCTCAATTCATTTTCCAATGCATCGTACATACAACCAAGCATACAAACACATTTACACACATAAAACAACCTATTCTTAGCCTATTTCATCCTTGAACGCGACAAATAAACATCTACTACATCTCAGTTCAGATTCCAATGCATCAGATATACAACCAAGCATACAAACAAGTTTACACACATAAAACAACATACACTTAGCCTATTTCATCCTTACAGGCGACAACTGAACACCTACTAAATCTTATTTCATTTTCCAGTGCATCGCACATACAACCAAGCATAAAAACACATTTAAACACGTAAAAGAACTTACGCTTAGCCTACTTCATCCTTATATGCGACAACTGAACACCTACTTCATCTTAGTTCATTTTCTAATGCATCACACATACAACCAAGCATACAAACACATTTACACACATAAAACAACCTACGCTTAGCCTATTTCATCCTTACACGTTCCAAACAAACATCTACTGCATCTCAATTTAGATTCTAGTGCATCAGACATATAACCAAGCATACAAACAAGTTTACACACATAAAACAACCTACGCTTAGCCTATTTCATCCTTACACGCGACAACTGAACATGTACTGCATCTCAGTTCATTTTCCAGTGCATCGCACATACAAACAAGCATAAAACACATTTACACACATAAAACAACTTACGCTTAGCCTACTTCATCCTTATATACGACGACTAAAAACCTACTGCATCTCAGTTCAAATTCTAGTGCATCAGGCATACAACCAATCATAAAAACAAGTTTATATACATAAAACAACCTACGCTTAGATTATTTCATCCTTATACATGATAATTGAACACCAACTGCATCTTAATTCATTTTCCATTGCATCACACACACAACCAAGCATACAAACACATTTACACACATAAAACAACCTACGCTTAGCCTATTTCATCCTTGCATGTGACAAACAAACATCTACTGCATCTCAGTTCAGATTCCAATGCATCAGACATACAACCAAGCATACAAACAAGTTTACACACATAAAACAACCTACGCTTAGCCTATTTCATCCTTGCACGCAACAAATAAACATCTACTACATCTCAGTTCAGATTCCAATGCATTAGACATACAACCAAGCATATAAACAAGTTTACACACATAAAACAACCTACGCTTAGCCTATTTCATCCTTACACATGACAACTGAATACCTACTGCATCTTAATTCTTTTTCCAGTGCATCACACATACAACCAAGCATAAAACCACATTTACGCACATAAAACATCTTACGCTTAGCCTACTTCATCCTTATATGCAACAACTAAACACCTACTGCATCTCAATTCAGATTCCATTGCATTAGGCATACAACCAAGCATACAAACAAGTTTAGACACATAAAACATACAAACACAATAACCTACTGCATCACAATAAAAATTAAAACCTACTGCATTATACTATGAAATACAACTGCAAGGATGAACAACTACTGCATCACATTACGAAATTAGTGCATCGCAGTACAAAACTGGTGCATCATAGTTATACAATATCATGTAGACATTTTATCAAACACCTGGTGTGCACATTTCATATGAACGTTTTTAATCTCGTTTTTTCTCAATAACACACTGAATCATTGTTTTAAATCAACTAAATACACTAAAAATCGGCAAAAACATATTCGAATTAAAACAAATTAAATTAACCAAAAAAATTGAAAAAAAACATATTAATCTTACCATCATTATTGTACAGGTTTCATCTCAAAATCACATTGAAGAAGAATATCACGGTGGAGAAGACTATCACGATCGAAGGAGAAGAAGAAATCACGGTGTAGAAGACTATCACGATTGAAGGAGAAGAAGAAATCATAATGGAGAAGAATATCGTGTGTGTATTTTTTAGATGCATAGGAAGAGATAAGAAAAAGGATAAAGGAAGACTGTATTTACCCTAGTAGAGAACGATGGTGATGGCAGTGGAGATCACGGTGGTGATGACAGTGGAGAAAGGTGGTTCCAGAGGGAGAAGAAGAGATGAGATACGTAACATATGAGAAGAACAGCATAAAAATAAGAAAAAAAAGCTTATATACTTTCTATTTTGTGTGTAAAATGACCAAAACACCCTTGAGAGTAAAAAAAAGAGGGGGTGGAGATGGGACACATGGCGCATTGTGGTGGCTTCTCATTCTTTTCATTTTAAACATCTTTTCATAATAACTCAAACCTATATATATATATATATATATATATAGAGTCCGATTCTAGAAAAGTGTAATTAGAGAAAAGCGAGAAAAAAGTTACTGTGGTAGATTTTGATAACAATCAAAACTTGAGGGTAAAATTTTAAACAAATGCAAACAAATACGGTTATTGATAAGTGTGTAAATACTCATCATTTTTAGTCAATCCGAATCTCAAAACGGTTAAAATGCTCGAATGCATCAAAATATCGAAAATATTCCAAAATTGCATTTTATATGTTTGGGATGCAAAACGTTCAAAATCGGATGAAAATGAGCTAAGTTTGCATAATTGGCAATTTCGGTCCCCAAGTTTCAAAATTGTCGAAATAGTCCTTGAGCACATAAATTCAAAAGAAAAATCACCAAAGGTCCTTTTAAAATCATAACTTGTCAAAATTAGTCCTTTGGTGAAAAATATCAAAAGTTTTGAGAAATTACAAAATTAGTCCTTCAAGTTTGAAAATTGGCAAAAATGGCCCTTGGAAAATTGAAAATGTCAAGTTTGGTCCTTGTATTTTGGAAGCTTGTCACTTTTGGTCCCTTGGAGCAACTTTGATGAATTGGCAGAATTGGTCCTTGCATTTTTCAGAAATTACAAAAGAGTCCTTGTCATTAATAAGCCTAAACCATTGGACCCTTGTCACAATCCATTTGGACCCCGCCATATAAGCTTTGGACCCCTGTCATTAACCAATTTGACCCCTTTGATATTAGCCCTTGGTCAATAACGATCAAACACCCCAAACCCGCCAAAAGTCTTCCTCCAACCGCTACTCGCAACACACAAGCACCCATCCCCACCAAAGCCCACTTTCCATGTCCCCCACCTACAACTAACATCCAAGATGCATTAAATGCACCTCCCCCACCTCACTCAACCTAATCATAAAATCTCTTTGGCGCCAAAATCCATTCAAAGGCTGTGATCGCTTTAAGCCATCCAATGGTCGAGAAACAAGTGGGAATTATTCGAGATGATGAGAGAAGACTCATTGATTATAAAAGAAGCAAGAAGGAAGAGTAGAAAGGAGTCTTGTAGTATTTTATTTTATCTTTAATGTCGTTCTTATCTTAAAGCTTTTAGTTTAGTATAAAACCTGTAATCTTTTGTTAATTTGTATCAACTTAAAGTATTTAAGTGTATTGAAACTCATTTCAAGCATCAATTTCGGTTTGTTGTTACAATTCTCATTTTATGTCCATTGTTTCAAACTTCCAAGTCAAAGTCTTATATGTGCTTTATTAGCTTATTTTTAAGCTCAAACAGTTTATGAGTTTATTACACCTTTGATAAGCTCTCATTTAAGTTTCTAGCAAATTTGAACTTTGGTCAAAGAAAGTCAAACAAGGTTGATTTGGTCTTGGAAATGGAAATGGAGTTGGAAATGAGTTGAAGCAGCCATGGAATTGGGTTGATTTAAAGTTATTGGGTTGGTTTAGAATAGGTAGTGGTCCTGGTTTCACAGGTTTCAAGCCATAGTGGCTAAGGACTGTTTGTAAGTTAATTTCAAGTCACTTTGCATTATCTGTTATTTGTAGTTATAACTAGTTCTAATCTGTTCATTAGGTTGTATTTAGGTTAATGTCACTCAGTTTAATCAATTATGTTAGTTGGTTCAGTGTTTAGTTCATTTTATTTGCAAAACAGTCAATTAAAGGTGTGTTTGGCATTACTGCTTAATCTGTTTTAGAGGGTAGCTCAATGGTTCAATTCTGTTGGTTCATGTTTGTTAACTCCAAACTAACTCATATCTGTCTTAGTTGTGTGCCTGCAACCCACCATTAGTCAACATGATCTTAAATCTTTCTTAATCAGTTAACTGTTGGATTTTCAGAAAATTAAAAGCTCATTTTGTGTTTAAATATCATAGATAAGGATTGCAGTAGCTTCATTTCATCCATAAACATCATTATCAGTCCTCACATTGGATTTAAAACTCAACTTAGTCAAACTTTCAAATTTGCTTCAAAAGTCAAAAGTTGCAAAGTCTGTTTTGAGTCTAACTGAATGGAATTTTCTTGGGTTCATTTTTAAGCCAAATTAAGTGAAATCTTGGGTTTTTGAAGTCCAACTGGTCTATTTTGTTATTAGCATTTTATACATTTTTGTGAATTTTTATAAAGCTCAAACCGCTTGTCAATAAGGTCTCATCTCCCTCAGGCGAGTGAGTTGACACCGACCTGATTTTATGCAGCTTGCCTGAGGTTCATCAGAGCTCACCTTTGGCTCAAATTTGGTTTACAAGGTCCCAACCAGGTCTAGTACAAATCCCTACTTTTGTTTTTCATTTGTAGCTTATTGGGAAGCTTGGACTTAAGCTCAAAAGTAGACCCTAGAAACTGTTTTTGCACTTGAAATCAAAATAAGCCAAATCTGATCAAGTTGCAATTTAGAGGTCTAAGGTAGTTGTAATCTGTTGCATTTAGGTTCTTTCAGGATATTTTGGCTTGTGTATTCAGTTGGTACCTTTTGGTGCTTATTTGCTTAAAATAAGTGCTTATTTATAAGCACTTATCATAGCAGTTGCTGTTTCTTGTACACAACCCCTGTTTTTTATATTTTTCCTAGATTCCAAATATTATTTTAGAGTTTTCCTGAAATTTTCAGATTTTTCCAGTACTGTTTAGTATTTTTCTTGATTTAATTCAGTTTTTAGCACTTTTTAATTAGCATTTAATACAAAAATTAAGAAAAGTTTCAAAAAATAATTTTCATTTTTCTTAAGTTTAGATAAATATAAAAGACAAAAAATATTTTTCTAGATTTTTCTTAGTTAAATTTGTATTTTTAAGCTATTTAATTAGTTTTTAATAGTTTTAATTCATAAAAATACAAAAATAATCGTAAAATACAAAAATAGTTTTGAAAATTCTCTTTAATATCTTAGATTTTCTAAGTCTTAATTTTATTTTTCTAGCTTTGTTTCCTATTTTCTTGTATTTTAGGCTATTATTAAATAGTTAAAATAGTTTTTAATTAATAATAATTAGATAAATAGTTATAAAATAATTTTCTTTTTCTAAATATTTTCTTTTATCATTATGTTTGTAAAATATCATTTTCATATTTTAGGGTTAATACCGCCTGATTTCACATTTTCATTTCAGACGTTACGTAGTTTTAATTCGATTTTATAAAACATAAAATCAAAAACATCATTTTAAATATAGTGATAGCGTTTATTTAATATTTTTATCTTTTAATCTTTCTTTAATTTGCATTTAAGCCTCTGTAATTTGTTGGCTTTTTCGTAGTTATAATCATATCAATCCTCTTTTCTGCTCAAATTCCTCGATCACTTTACGTTTGGTGATCCATTGCACACTCGTTGGGACATAACGACCTGGGAAACACTATACTCCCCGGATCTTCATTGCATTTGTGCTTAAGCTGTTTTAAGTTTCTTACGATTGGCCATTCACAAGTGGTCACTGCGTGAGAAAACTTGACGGTTTTACTGCAGATCAAATTACAAGCGCCCATTGCCGGGAGTCAGGTCGATCTATCTTCCATCTAGCAGTTAGTTATTTGAATACTCACTCTTTGTTCATACCATCTATCCATCTATCTATATATATATCCATATTTTCTTATAAAAACCCAAAACATCTCAAAACCTATAAAACACAAAAATATTTTTCTTTTGTTTCTATATATATGTATAACCATAAAACTCAAAATAATCTTCTTTCCCCATTTTCATAATTCCTTCCTTAACTCGAGTTTCCTTAGAGTTAACTCTAGTCATCTTGCACTCGCTCTTCTAGATCATCGAGTCCTTTGCGTGATCTAGCGGAAATTCCAAGAAGACGCTCTCGAGAGCGCATCGCCCAAATAGTCGAACCCGAGATTCGTACTATTTCAAGCAACAATATGGCGATTTAACACACTATGGCGGAAATGCTCCGTGCACCCACCGAGGGTTATGGAGATGCCATCGCTTTACCCAGAATCAATTCGATCACTTTGAATTCAAGACACATTTGATCCAACTTGTCTACAAATCAATTCCACGGTTTGATCGAGAAGACCCGTATGCACACATCCGATGGTTTAACAAGTTGACTTCAACTATCAATTTCAAGGATGTGCCACAAAAGTCATCAAGTTGATGCTTTTTCCATTCTCTCGAGGGACGGCCCGGTTGGTGGAAAAAGAACCCCTCGATCTATCGAAACTGGGAGGATCTTGTTCAAAAGTTTGTCAATTACTTTTTTCCTCCATCAAAGACGACTAATCTAAAAATAAAATTTCGGATTTCGCCAAAATTTCGATGAAAACTTTGGAGAGGTACGGAGAGATTCAAAGATCTCCTCGTGAAATGCCCCATCATGAATTCACGAGCTTCAACAAGTAAATATCTTTTACAATGGGTTGAACAGTAACGATCAAGATTCTTTGAACGCGTCAGCAGCAGCAATATCTTGAATCGAGACCTAAAGATGTGATTGAGATTTATGAGCAAAATCAAAAGTTCCTATTTCTCAACAAAGTCAATACTCCTAACACTCGCTCCTTCATCCAATGCTCTTACGAAGTTAGCGACTCCGATAATGCTTCTAACGGATGCTATCCGTTGTATGATTAAGGATGTTAAGGAAATCAAAAGCGAAATTCATAAGCCGAACCAACAAAGTCGTAAACAAGGGTGTGAAACTTGTAGTGGTCCACATGCGTATTATGATTGTCGTTGAACCGATGCTTCCTTTTACCAAGCTCCCGTAGCTTCGTGAAACCACAATCAATACCGACCACAGTCGATCCTCATTACTGCACCTAGCAGATGACATCGCCCGGTTTTCCTCCTGCAAAACCATGGCAATCAAAATCGCTTTGTTCAATCAAGGACAAAATTTCAATAACTCTCAAAATTTCAATCAAACCGAACAATTTCAACCAACCATATCAAGCTCCTAATCATCAAAGTTATCAACAACCTCCTCAAGCTCCCATGCCAAATGACTTCATGAAAATTATCGAGTCAAACATACGCTCAATGCAAACTCGCATCAATAACACGAGAGTCGAGCTTAAAAGGAAATTGATACCACAATGTCTCGGCAGACAAATGAGTTAAAGAATATGATGAGCGGTTTCATGAACATGAATATGAACAAAGCTTCATCATCTTCGGAGGACTCCCAAGCAATACAATTCCTAATCCAAATGCCGAGTTGAAAGTCCGTTACCACTCGTAGTGGTAAGACGCACAATGGACCTTCGACCCAATGCCCCTCCTCCGTGGCAATGAGTCATGTTACCAAGGATACAACGGACAAGGTGCAATTCTCAAGCCCACGGCATCAAGACACATCCCACCTTCGGTAGTCCAAGCTTTAAGTCCGAACCCAAGTTCAAGAAAAATCCTGAGCCGTAAAACACTTCCATCCCGGCTCAAAGTCTAGTCGCCTTCCTTACCCATCAAGAATGAATGATGAGAAGCTCAAAGACAAAACAAAGAGCAAATGGAAAAAATTCCAAATCTTCAATGAGCTTCACTTTGATATAAGCTTCGTTGATGCTCTCGCTCTAATGCCTAAATTTGCATCCACGCTAAAGGCTTCATCGACCAACAAAGATAAGCTATCGAGATGGCTAAACTCCTCTCAATGAGCAATGCTCACGGTCCTTCTCAAGAAGCTTCCCAAAAGCTTCAAGACCCCGCGCATTTCTAATCCCATGCGATTGGGATGGTTCAATGCTCCGCCTTGGCCGATCTTCGCGCTAGCATTAACCTCATGCCACTCTCAAGATGGAAGAAACCATCTCTTCCTAAGCTTTCATCCACTTGTATGACACTCGAGCTAGCGGATCAGTACCATAACTCGTCCACTGGGATAGCCGAGGATGTCGTGATGAAAGTGGGAAAGTTTCACTTTCCACCGACTTTGTTGTAGTAGACTTCACGCATCCTAGAGTTCCCTCATCTTGGGAGAGCTTGAGAACCAGTCGTGCTCTAATTGATGTGTTTCACAAGAGTTGACCATACGGGTTGACAACGAAGAGCTCACATCAATATCAACCGAACTCCAAACCTCTGTCCAAACAGAGTGTTGCCACAATTGATCAAAGATCTGAAAGATTCAATGCAACACTCTCAAATTTCACGGTTACAAAATGTTATGTATTAGTATAAATTTATAAATCTATACAATAGTAAAAGTCGAATGAGATGAAAGTTTTTATAAACTTCGATAACAAATTAAAAGAAAATAAAGTTATATTGCCTAGAAACTCATATAATAATTAATCATTAAATTGTGTTTGAAATAATTAATTATAAAAGTATAAATAAAGCATTTTAAAAAAATATTTGAATATGATATAGTGGTGCGGTGCGGTTATTTTGGTGCAGTTTTTGGGTAAAAACCCAACCCGCACCGTAAAATGCGATTATTCTATTTTCAAAAACCGCATCATCGGTTTTTGTTATGGATCACATTTTGCGGTGTGGATTTTGCGGTCTTTTTTTAGGGTTTGCGGACTGCAATGTGGTTCCTCCTCACCCCATATTGCCATATTGGTATTTACTCTCATGTGATGTGGCCATAGTCTTGGGCTCATCCTGTGGCCTTTGTTCGAGCTTCAATACATTAGGCTAGTCTCGGTCGTGACTAGATCTGGTCATCCAAATCGCGCCTTTCTCTCTCCAACGACCGACACGACCCGGATGCTCAAATGACGACCCAAGTTTTTTTTTTTTTTTTTAGTTTAAATTAGTTTAAAAAGTTTTTTTAGTTTAATGACCAAACGGTCAATTTTTAAAAATCTTTTGATTTTAGCCCGTTTGGTAAAATGTGGTTGGGATTTGAGGGGTTTAACATCGAGTGAAATTCCACTCGATATCACAATTTTGGCCACCATGACCGATGTTCCACTCGATATCCACAACCGGTATGACCGATGTCAACATCGGTTGAAGTAGCAAAATTTTGATGCCCAACCGTATTTTGAGTACGATTGCGTCTAGCCTTAATGGTCTACTCAAAACCAGAAAATGAATATAACCATCAAGTTCAAAAAAAATAACCAATGATCATGAGCTTATTCAAGAACAAGTTTTCTTGTAACCGGCAACCCAATATAAACCTCAAAATGTGGTTAATTGCAACTTTGTAAGAAAGAAGCATAACAATAACACCATAACACCAATAACACCGCTCCACGCCGCCACATCGCCTTTAACATTTAACATTAACATCCCCAAAAACACCCACAACAATAACATCCCAATAACATCAATAACATTCCCAACAATTTACAAAACAACCCTCGTTTAGGGCATAACCGAAAAAAAAAAAAGAAAAGAAAAGGAAAAATAAAATAAATAAAATAACGCCTGTTAAAGTTAACGGAAGGACTAACGCCAAATAACGCCGGAGGTCTAGGGTAATAATGGCGATAACGCCGTTAATTTTGTCAAAACGCCGTTATGGCGTTCTATTATCAGAATCGCTCTAAGTATGATCACTTATAGAGTGTACTAGTTAGGCAAACACAACAAAATGTGTTACAAAACTTACAATCATCTTGTATGCGATTCAACTCACGTGGATTATATATCTGCATTGTAGTGAAGTCTTAGTAACGACATAGGCCAAGTACCTTTTCTCTCGTTCATGAAAATAGTTGTAGATAAAAAAATCAATAACATTAAATGACATAAAAGCCTATACTTATGACTTATGAGCTATGTGAAGTCTTCCACTTCAAAGTGTTACAAAACATAAATATGTCATTTATCAGTTGTTGACTATAACTGATTCGGAAGTACTCATTTCAAAGCAGCTCGGAGTTAGGTAGGGAACTTTTTTTAAAAAAAAACTGACAAACATAATGGTTGAACAATTTGATTTGCAAGATCTTTAAAGTTTAAACAAAAAAGGTAATTTTATTTTTTTTAGATTAATTGAGGAGGGTAAATATTTGACTTAGATGTACTCGCTTTAACAACGGTAGACACATGAGTCATGGTCATTTCTGACTTTTTCTATTACCTGTTCAAATGTGTACATAATGAGTTATGAACGCTAAACTTTTTGTCAAGAGATTATATTACTTATCACTATGCTATTTGGTGGTAGTTGATTTACACAATCTTTGTAACGATAAAACTAAAGTTTTTTAGTTACTTTGGGTATGTTTTGCAATCACTGGCGCCAGGACCAAATTTGAGAACTTTTATTATGTTGAAATTTGAATTAGATTAGAACTGTTTCTAAATAATGTTTAAACTTAAGTTTATTATTGTAAAATTACTAAAACGACATAATTAAATAAGTTTTGTATATATTAGATGTTTTTAAGTAAATATGTAATTTATCGTTCAAAAAGTCACATTAAAGTTTTAAGTTCCTTTTATAAATTTAAAGTTTTAAGCCTTTGCGCTTTACGATTTCATGTTTCGCATGACAAATCCAGACTAATTTTATGTTCAACTTATTTTAAAAACCCAAACCCCATAATCCATACGTAAGCCCCTCGCCAAACACATCCTTAAACATGCATGTCTACCTATTTGAATGTGTAATGCATTCTGATATTTCCTTGGTTTAAAATATTGAATAACATCTTAATGGTTTCATCAATAAATTTTATTCTCTATAACTTTACATAGACATTTTTGATATATTTGCATCACTTAAAAGAAAAAGAAAAAAAAACCTTTTTCTGCCCCAAACAATTAAACATGGACTTAAGCCTTAAATTTGTCTTTATTGCATGTACATGATGCATGAATAGCAGACTCATAGAGCATAAAAGCAAGGCTACACTCTATCCGTTAATAAAAGAGCTTCAAGTCTTATTTGAAACGTAATTAATTAGAGCGTGGGTGTGGTGAAAAACCTATACCTTTTTATTATCGTCACATCAGAGCTACATCAGCATAACAAACTTCCACAATTAACCACAACAAACCCCGGGTGTGGTGAAAAACCTATACCTTTTTATTATCGTCACATCAGGGCTACATCAGCATAACAAACTTCCACAATTAACCACAACAAACCCCCTCCTCATAACAAACATCAACCACTTTATTTGGGATCCACCACTACCACTTTATTTTTTTATTCAAATTTTTAAATAAACTAAATATATTTTATTAAAAATAAATATACAAAAACTTAAGTGAAAATTTAAAAACCTTACCAATTTTTTTTGCATGTACGTATGGATGATTATTATTTCGATTTCTTCATTTTGTACATGAAAATCAAGAAATTCAGCCCAATTCCAGCCCACTTTCCACCAACTTGGACCAAAAAAAAACATTTCATCTTTATTAGAAACCTGCACACACACAATTGTCACACACACACATTTACACAACCTTATCATAGCTTTTACAATTAAAAGAAAAAAAAAAGTGATGTGTCAGAGTATTCAGCTCGTCGTGGTGACGAAGAACCACACGACGGCGAGGGATAGCGAAGGAGGCCGGTGTGGCGAGCCACGACGAGCGATGAGTTTACATGAAGACAATGAGCGAAGAAATGCCCACACCCACTGCTCTTAACACTTTATTTTACTTGCAATTCACTAGTATTAGTACTACTTGTGTTTAATTAATAAACCAAGAATATGACCATGTTGGAAACATAATTTTGCAATTCACAAGAGTAAACAATTTTTCTTTTTCTATTGAAACTTATGAGAATTCTTTTAGTCTTACTCCTATATAAAGATTGTAACTATTTGTCTTAAAAATGACTATGTACAAAACTTAATATTGGTTGTATAAATACTATAAGCAACATATGAATGATATAAGATATGTGTTGTGATATTAATGAAATTTTATATAAAAAAAATTACCGAACAAGTCTGCAAAGATACTTCTTTTACCAAAAGGAACCAATTTTCTTCATATTACTACACAACATCCATCGGCCAAGATCCAAGATCACACAACATTTATAAAATATTTGCACCGAGTGATAAAGATGCATCAAGTCGCACACACAATATTTTGTGATTTCATGTTAGGCGCACTTTTGCTACGTATCAAGTGCAAAAAATATTGTTATGCATTAGGCGCAGAAAGCAAATGCACCAGGCGCACAAAAATTGTATTTTTGTTTTTAGTCGTTGGATGTGCGATGTGTCAAAAGTTCATTTTGGTAAAAGGGATGTGCCCGGTTCATTTTGATAATTTAGTATCATAAAGTATCCGTTTAAAATTTTTTCTCAATTTATATTGCTTTGACTCAAATGAATGAATGTTACAAATTTGAGTATCTACATTAATATCATTCACTACAATTAAAAATTTGATGTTTGTAATCATACTTAAGTTTCAGTTACAAGTAGCAACACATATTAATAATTAAAATGTTGTTTATATTCTCTTAAGTATAAAAATGACCATTTAGATACAATTAAATCATTTGGTAACGAAGTGTTAATATTATAGTAAGAAATAATCATGTTAGAGTCGATATGGTGAGCTCGGTAATATTCTACAACAATCGACTCTTTTATATAAGTTACAATTGACGTTTTCGCATCTTCTTATGGTGTTAAGTTGATTCGATCATCATGATATTATTAGAACGATCAACTGATTTTCTATTATTGCATTAAAGATAACAATTTATTTTTTTATTTATTATTATTATTTTTTTTAAATTCTGTCGGATAACATGTTACTTAGCAACTTCGAAATTCGAATAATGATACTGCAATTTCTGGCAAAAAAACTAGTGGGCTTGAAGTGGGCCCAGTAAACAGTATTAACAAGCCTATACCATCAAAGACACAAATGCCTATAAGGCTATAACACCATTCAACGAGCTGTCAATCGGGTCAGACACCCAGCCTGTAGAAACACAATGGGTGGGCCCAGTAGGCCCGACTGGACACTACAATCTACACAAGTTTTTGAACAATTTAACATCTTTGCCCCTCAACAATAATAAATAGGCTGATGTGGACCACAAGATTGGAACTAATGAATAGTGATAAAGTTTTAAAATCATGAAAAATGTGAAAATGTTGATACATTTAGAAAAAAGTACTTTATTCGTTTGTAATTATGTAAATATATAATGTGAATTCAGCGGTCTTGCAGAAAAAGACTTACAAGTAGGTTAATCGTTCTTTAAGTAGCCACAAATGCACTAACCTTTTTATTCACAGAATTCCATCAACCAAATCGATCAACCATTGTCAATAACGGTTAATGATGTCCGACGGTGGTCAAATTTCGAAAACCTGCAAATTTTGCCGAAAATACCCAAAATTGGTCATAAAATTGCTTTAATAACTTATAGTCGTTGTTTATATCTATTACAAGATGTTTTCTAAGGAAAATTTTGTCGAAAATACGCAAAACTTGTTGAAAATATCAATCCGATTAATCGTGCTTTAACCAATTACAAGTTATAACAAAGTTGACCGCCCGACTATTTATTCGTGATTTTTGCAACCTCGAAATTTTGAAAAAAAAGGTATCCGTGTGTTGAAGCAAATTTGCATCTCCGCTAGTTTGTTGGTCCTACAGGAGGATTGGATTTTCTCCCACACATGCACAGACGCGTTAGCCTCGCCTCGGTGTTATCCGAGACCAAGCTCCCGCGAGGATAAGTGAAAGTAGTAAATGCGATAATAAATATAGTGGAGAATGTGGGTGAAAACTTAATGCAAAGTATTAAATGTGTTGGGGTATTTATACTACCCCAACTTCATGTTCATGTCACTATTCTTCACTGCTCACCACTATTCAAGATGCTTATATTACCCGTCATAGTGTCTATACCACTCTACCTAGTAGGCCACGTGGTATCCAATCCCATAAAATCACCGACATGGTGGTGGTTGTCACCTTGCCGGGACCGGACGCCTTATACCGTCCGGTCGATGAGTCTGCCGGATGTTGGTCCGTCAGGACACATACGCCAACATGTCCCCAGGTGTTGTATTATCGGAGAAAGCCGGTGATGCAACACTTACGATTAGTTGGTCCGCCAAAAGAGAAGGTTCAGATAGGTCACTGGGCCAAACTGGTTGGATCTAGAGCGTGGTACAGTAATATGGGCTCGGTAACTTTTGGGCTTTTCCCGTGCCTACTACCGTTTCATCTCTCCTGTCGCGACGGACCACGAAGCTCATCGTCATCCCTATTACTCGATCGATGGGACATTTTAACAAATATCTCAGGTTTCTCTCAAAGATATATATATCCTCTTTACCTCATTTGGTTTTTACATTTCACACACATAGATTGCCTTCTTATCTCCGGACGCTCTCTTCCTCCTTCTTAAGGTTTGTCTTGCCCTCTTCCTGTTAATATTTGTAAATTGTCTTCGTCATCTTTTAGAAATGGCCGAGATCGGAACCAAGGGGAATATTCCAGTTATAGAAAACACGTCCGTCCCTCAGACGGAAGAAACCAATGAGGAAGCCATCCAACCTGTAGTTCCTAAGTTCGACATGCACATATACACTTCTAAGTTAAAACAATCAGAATTAGATGATATAGTCGCCGAGTATGATATTCCCATGGATCTACTTCCGGTGCTACCGCCGGATGATATGACCATGGATCAGCTGCCGGAGGATAAGATAGACATTTATCCTAAGCAGCTAGAGACAGGGGGAATTATAATTCCTTTCTCCACCTTCTTGCTGAATGTGATCAAACACTTTAGGGTGCATATTTCTCAGTTAGTTACGCTAGGATTGAACCAGGTGACTCTCTTCGAGATTAGATGTTACAGCCTCAATATACAACCTAGGGTTTCACTCTTCCGGGCGTTCTATCGGCTGTGCAAGCAAGGACACTGGTTCTCCTTTGAGAACCGGACGGGGAAAAGCTCGTATAAGTGTTTTAAGGAGGTCTTGTTCGGCCTGAAACATTGGAACGAGAAGTTTTTCTTGATTGACAAGAGAGCCATTCCTTTTGCCATGGCGTGGAGGCACAAGGATTCAAATATCACAGATACTTTTCCTGCCGGCTTTTCCAAAGAGGACGCCGCGAGACTTAGCTTTAAAATAATTGTTACGTGATCAACGCGTGAGTCTTTATGGATGTGCCACCTCTCCTGGTTTCAAGAATCTCGAGTTCGATCCCATTCTAAAAGATGCCGGGGTCATGGTAATTACTGCTTAGTTTGCTATCTTAGGATTGATGTTTGTCTCCCCGGATCTGCCATTTAATGTTTCTAACCAATTTCGTGGTTTTTTCTTTTTAGTTGTTGATATGCCTGAGTACCTCGAGCTCCTGGTTGGATGGGACCGTAGTGAGTAAAGGTCCGGCGGTTGACCCCAATAAAGAGAAACCGAAAAGGACCACGTATCCTTCGCACGGAGGCTATTCCCCCCAAGGACGCCCTAGCAAAGAGAGCCGAAGAGGCGGATCCCGGGTTGTTGCACACGGAGAAAAAGGAAAGAGAGGCTCTTGCTCGTCTGGAGAAAAAGAGAGCCGCTGGGGAAGGAACCTCAAAGGCGCAGGGCAAAAAGAAAAAACAGCGTCGCCAGTATGTTGAGCATATTTCATCCGAAGACCCAATTGACAATCCAGAGCCCCTGAACCAAATCCATCCGGAGGTCGGACGGGAGACAAATGTGGGCGCTAATGCTGAACAGGGGGCTCCTAATATCGCGGCCGAAGGCGGAGGGGGTAACGTGGCTAGTGAAGGAATGGGTGATAATGCTGGTGGAAGTAATACCGCAACAAATGCACACCCCTCCCACAATGAGGCGGCTAATCACCACCGCCTAACTCACTTCCCATAGTTCAGAAGGTGCGTGCATTGTTTGGTAGCTCGTTTTGTAATTTCTCCTTACTATTATGTCATTATATCCCGCCTTCGGGTTTTCTACCATCATTCTTGCGGCGTTAGGCGGGTTGATAAGGTCAACTGACTCGGGTATGTTCTAGCCTCGACTTTTCATTTTGTGTTTTATATACCGATTCTTTTCCTAACTCTCTATTCGTAGTGCGGATGAAGCCACGAATGTCTTCATCCCTAACCTGACCTCCGGACGACGTTCGGATAAATTCTACTCGGTCTTGCAGGGAGCTTATTGACAATCTTCCCAACCCCGCTGAGAGAGAGGCTCTAGAGCAGATGAACAATATTGAGCTTACTCGCCGGACCTACGAAGAGTTTGGTAAAAGTGTGATAGCTCATTGCGAGTTGCTGAAGAGGTTCAGGGATATCTCGTATGCGTATTGGGAGTTAAGCCAAAATCACAAGGGTTGTCTGGGGCTGGCTGATAGATTGACTGCCACTGAGGGCGAGAACGAAAGGTTGTCCGAGGAACTAAAGAAATTGGAAACCGATCACCAAGACAGCATTGAGAAGGAGAAGAACCTGGAGGATGAGGTGGATAGGGTGACCCGGGAAAGGGAAGAGTGAAGAGAAACTTCCGTGGCACAGGACGAAAGGATTAGGAAGCTTGAAAGCGAACTAAGTGCTAAGAACCAATCCTTGGAGTCGTTACAGGTAGAGAAGGGAAATCTGGCGGCCGAGGTGGCCCAAGCGGAAGTGGTGAAACAAAATGTCGTCCGAACTCTTCTACCCACTGCTGTTCGTCGGCTATTCAACAGCGTGAAGTATAAGAAAGGTATGGCTAAAGTTTATAGCTTAACCTACCAGGCCGGGTTCGTAACCGGGGCGAGTGTGGGTAGGAAAGAGGAGGAAATCGACGAGGCTCTGAAGGGCATTGCTAATGTCAACAAGGATGCTCCTAAACTGTGGAAAGTCGAATACAACAATCTTTTTACGGCTGAGTATCCTTACATCAAGAAGCTAGCGGATTCATACCGGCTACCCCTAGGGGACCTGCTGAACATTGAGCCCGACGCCCCTCCCCGTAAGGACCCCGCTGGCCCTTCTTCTCAGCCTCCAGTCATCACTACTCCCCCAATAAGCACCCCGGCCACTGAGAATCCAGCGGCCAATGTTTGAAGCTAGATTTGTGACGTATGTTTGTGAACAACAATTTGAACAATTATGGTTGTAATAATTAACAATTTACCTTTTGTGACTTGTGTTCGTCATCTTTTGAGGCAGAACCACGTCTTTAACTTAGACAAGCTTTATGTGTTGTATATTTTGTGCATGTTATTGTTGTTCTTTCATCTTCTTGTCTTACATTGACAAGCTTCATTTAGGTTTTCTAAAGGGCATCCAGCCGCGTAAGGCCCTGCATCCGTGTTCCGGGAAACCTTAGGTATTTTAGGGCATCCATTATTCGGGCATCCGGCATGGATGCTCGGGCATCTGAGTGGGCATTCCACCAGGCGTCCATAGTATTATTTTTTACCTTTGGGCATCCGAACAAAATTTTCGGGCATCCGGTAGTATCATCCGGGTAAATATTTAGCAACCATACTCGACGGGGGCTAGCCGCCGGAATAGCTAAGCGTCACACAATTTGTCGCGGAAAATTGTTTTCCTTATCATAGGAAAACTTTCATCATTGAACTAATATGCATAAATAAGTCGAGTTACACCATGATCGTAGGATTCTTATCACAATAACAATTATAAGAAACAGTTTCTGAGCTTTGTGGCGTGCCAGGTCTGAGGGACCTCCTTCTCCTCCATTGTTAGTAACTTATAAGAGCCATTCTGATTCGCTCCTATCACCCGGTAGGGCCCTTCCCAATTGGGTCCCAACTTCCCTAGTTTTCCATCTTGGCTAGCCTCATTCTCCCAGACACAAAGTCTCCCACCTTAAAGTTCATGGGTTTGACCTCCTGCTATAATAATCGCCGATCTGCGTCTTGTACTTAGCTTCTCGTATGGCGCTTTTTCTTCTTTCTGCGGAAGGTCCAAGTTCAAACGTTGCTCCTCCTCGCTCGATCTTCTCGGAACATCAGCATCGTGTGTAGGCATCCCTATTTCCGCCGGAATCACGGCCTCGCTTCCGTATGTTAAGTTGAACGGGGTCTCTCCATTGCTTGTTTTGAGGGTTGTTCGGTGTGCCCATAAAACGTTAGGCAGCTCATCCACCCATCCGGTTCTCTCTCGTCCCTATCTTGTCTTTATTCCTTCCATCAGACTTTTGTTGGCTCGTTCTACCAATCCGTTGGCTTGCGGGTGTGCAACGGCCGTATTTATCTGTTTGATTTTCAAACCCTGACACCATTTTTTGAACGGGTCGTTGAAAAAATTGGTCCCGTTATCGGTGACTATGATCCCCGGCAGGGCATACCTACATACAATATTTTCATAGACAAACTTTATGACGTCTTTTCCCGTCGTTTTTACCAACGGCTTTGCCTCTATCCATTTTGTAAAATAGTCAATTGCTACAATCACATATTTAAGGCGACCCGTGCCTCAGGAAAGGGCCCAACACATCCATTCCCCATCGTAGAAGTGCCATGGGGCCATGATCGAGGTCAATAATGTTTTAGGAGTTTGGGCACGGAGCATGTATCCGACAAGAGTCGCACTTCCTAATTTCTTCGTCGTCTCCCTGCACAGTGGGCCAATAATACCCTTGTCTCACGAGCTTTGCCACTACGGTTCTCTCATCCGGAATGCATCCCACAACATCCCTCGTGCACCTCCCGTATTATATAATTCGCCTGTAACGGGCCTACACATCTCAACATTGCCACTAGATAGCCCCTTTTAAAAAGGAATCCTTTTTCCATAGTGTATTGCGGAATTTTCATTCGCAGACTCCTGGCCTCGTTGGGATCTTCCGGCCAGATCCCTTCTTCCAAACACCTAATTATCGGCGTCATCCAGTTATCCGTTTCTTCTTACACCACGGCATTGATCCTCCGTTCCTCTCCTGAAGGTTTTTCCAGGACTTCTACCAGTACCTTTTTAGTGAGATGGTCAAAAGCTACCGATGCTAGCTTGCTCAATATATCCGCCTTTTGGTTTTGAGCTCTGGGGATGTTGCGGATTTTGAAGTTTTGGAATCCGCTATGTGTTCCTCGCTTTGGGCGGTATTTCGCATGCTTTCCTGGTGGCGCAATTCTCCGCTGATCCGCTAGCCACTAGTTTGGAATTAACTCGCACGCTTAAACTCCTAATCTTGAGTTTTTCGATTCGGAGGCCTACATGAGAGCTTCATACTCGGCCTCATTATTGGTGTCAGGAAGTCGAGTAGTAAAGCATAAGTAAGTTCTTCCTTCTATGGAATGATGAGGACCAGCCCCGCACCGGACCCTTTGTTATTGGATGCGCCGTCAGTATATAACAATCATTCTCCTTCCTCTCCTACTTCCATTACACCCCTATCTCTTCCCTTGCTGTCAGGACGTCCGGATTCCACAGGTACCTCCGTGAGGAAATCTGCCAGCACCTGACCCTTAACCGCATTTCTAGGAGCGTATATAATGTTGTAAGCCCCTAGCTCTACGGCGTATTTTGCCAGCTTTCCTGAAACCTCCGGATTGTACAATATCTGTTTAACGGGCTGATCAGTGATGACCCGGATGGGGTGAGCTTCGAAGTATCTTCGTAGCCTTCGTGATGCATGCAGTAGACATAGAGCTAATTTTTCCATCGGAGCATAATTCCTTTCAGCATCATGTAGGGTCCGGCTTACGTAATGTACCGGTAATTGCCTTCCTTCCCTTTCTACTACTAGAACATCACTTACTGCTCCCTTCGACGCTGCTAGGTATATGGATAACTGTTCTTTCGGCCTAGGAGTGCTCAGGGAAGGTAATTCTAATATCAAAATTTTCATTTCATGGAAGGCTGCTTCGGCTTCCTTCGTCCAGCGGTATTCGTCTTTATTCTCCTTCGTGATGTTCTTTAATGTTTCGAAGAAAGGCAGGGATCTCTCCGCTGATTTCGATAGGAATCTGTTCAGGGCCGCCAGTTTCCCGCTCAGACTTTGCATTTCTTTCAACATCCCTAAGGACTTCATCTCCATGATGGCTTTCGTCTTTCGGGGGTTCGCCCTAATGCCTTCGGACGTGACCAAATAGCCGAGGAACTTCCCCTCCTCTACTCCGAACGAACATTTTCGCGAATTAAACTTCATGTTGATCCTTCTGAGGTTATCGAAGGTCTCTGCTATGTCAGCTATCATCTCTCTCTCTGTCTCGCTTTTTATAACCATATCATCAACATATGCCTCCAATTTTCTACCTATTTGTGATTCGAACGCTGAATCACCACCGGGTACGTTGCCCCAGCTGTTCTTCAATCCGAATGGCATCTTGGTGTAACAATATGTCCCTTGTTCCAGTATAAAATGTCGCTTTCTCCTCGTCATCTCTCATTCATTTCGACCGGTGGTAACCTTTATGCGTATCTAGAAGCATTTATACTTGTATCCCATGGCGACTCGATCTTCCAATCAATTTCCGTAAAGGATAGTAATCTTTCTGACATGAAGAATTCAAATTTTGAAATCGATGCACATCCTCCAACTCCCCGCCACATTTTTTACCAAAGACCGGATTGAAACCACGCTGGTATCCGACCGGGCGAACTATTCCACCTTTAATCCACTCTTCAACCTCCTTGTAATCACTTGGTTTTTCTCCGGAAAACGCCCTTCTTTGGGCGATCGCGAATCCAAACGCTCACATGGTGGAGTGTTGATAAAACGCCTGGTACCCCGCTCATGTCAGTCGGTTCCCAAGCAAATACTTCCTTATTTTTCCTCAGGAGCTCAATAAGCTGTCTCCTACACCCCCGGAGAAGCCGGCCCCTATGGTCACGTTGCTCGTGGTGGCCGATTAACCAATATATCTTCCGTCGGCCTTAACCCTCGAGCCCCTGCTCATTATCTCGCTTCATTTTCGGAGAGCAATTACCCCGGGGTTTTGCCTTTCATCCGCCTCCCGCACTCCATGACCACCGCCTCTTCGTGATCAAGGTGGCTATTCTCCGGAGTAGGAAACTTCATCATAGATAGATGGTCGGGGTACGGTCTCAACTCCTTAGACCCGACGCCCCGTAATCACATTGTGGTGAAGGCGATCTCACAACCGTGAATTTCATCATGACATTCCGAACAAGCCATGATCTTCAAGCGCACCTCCGCTCAATCTTCCCTGAGGTCGGATAACTTCCGGAGAATCTCTAGCGGTGAATTACTTTCTTGTATCCTGGATTGAATGGACTGATGTGGTTACTAAGCGTGGCTCATACATCACTGACAGAGGCACCTTCGTCCACCTAACACCTCCTGACAAAATAACCCTCTATTTCCGCCTCCAGAATCAGCAGTTCTTCCGATAGGTCATCCGTGGCTATGCGCGGAAAGGATATAAGGACATTCATCCAATCATCATCGTAGGACCGAGCCTTCCTCTTACGGTCTTCAGCATAATGATTGACCATGTTCATCACTTTTCCTTTCCCATTATTACCCCTCGGTCTTTCCCGTCCCCTTTCCTGCACATTTTTCACCAGGTGATCCAACTTTCCCGATTCTGTGGCCATTTCAACCGCTGTGTGATAACGACCGTTGGTCGTGGCCTTTCTCCATGGTATTCATTAAAACCCGCCCTCATTTGCTCGCTTTTCCACGCAATGGAGGTGGCGGGGTAGGTTCAAATGGTGCCTCAGAGCCAATATTTCAGTAAATTTCGATAGACTCGAGAGCACGACTCTGCGATTATCGGGTTTGTTAAGATCATTGCCCCTAATTCGCTTTCGGGCCGAGCGCCCACTTCGGGGGCAACATACGGGAGAACACTTCCGTGTCTCGAGTCATTTCTTTCCCGTGCCTCCTATCATTCCTTCTTCCGTCACCGAACCTCCCTAAGGTTCCTATCTCCGGGGCTCGATGTTTCCTCCGAGATAACTCAGACGCTTCTCCTTTGCGCACCGTGTTCTTATAAGCCTCTTACCGTCGAATATAATCATCTACCCTGGTCATCATTTCTTTCACGGATGTTGGGACTTGATCAGAAAACTTTTTAGCCAAGTCAGGGCATCGATGAGCACTCATGAACGCTGATATCTTCATGAGTTCGGGAACCCCTGGTATCCTACTAGCCTCGTCGGTCCATCACTCTTTGAATGCCGGTAGTGCTTCATTTGCCTGTCTAACAATCCGGGTGATTTCTGTGGGATCCTTCAGGTTCTTTTGCCGCAAAGCAAACCTTGTAGTAAATTGTTCTCTCACCGTCTAAACTGCCGATGCTCCTCGGTTCTAAATTCCGAACCATCCTTGCAGCAGCCCGCCCATAGTCTGCTGGAACATCCCGCACCACACCGCATCGCCATTCCCTTGATTCGCCGCCTCCACGGCGGTTGATGTGATCATCCTGATCACCAACCATCATACGACTTCGAGTTAGTAGGCATGGTGTACTGGGACCGGTAATTCTACTATCCTCCTCGGAAGGGCGATCGAGCCACTTCCTATGGGGTTTGCCGAGATCATCCTTAGGGTTTGGTTCAAGATCTTCTTGTGCTCATCTTCGCCTCCGAACGCAGCCTGACGGGTTTGATATCACCGCCCCGCTGCATTGTACTTTCTAATGAGAGCCTCTAATGACACCATATGGGCTTGTATTTGTTCCAGTATTCCGGAGGTTTGGCTATTTAAGACCCCACTCACCCCTATGTGTTCCGGAGGTGAGGGGGTTCGGGTGGAGGTGGTAACTCCGGACCCGTCATTCGATTCTCTGGGCAGAATGAATCAGGGTCCCACGGATGGCGCCAATTTGTTGAAGCAAATTCCTGTCTCCGGCTAGTTCCAGCGGTCCGGCAGAGGGATTGGATTTTTCCTGCACAATGCATAGACGCGTTAGCCACGCCTCGGGTGTTATCCCGAGACCAAGCTTCGGCGTGAGGATAAGTGAAGGGTAGTAAATGCAGTAATAAATATAGTGGAGAATGTTGGTGAAAAACTTAATGCAAAGTATTAAATGTGTTGGGGTATTTATACTACCCCAACTTCATGTTCATGTCACTATTCTTCTACTATTCAGTCACTATTCCGCAGACCTATATTACCTCGTCGGTCTATACCACCTACCTAAGAGGCCACGTGGTATCCAATCCCATAAAATCCGCTGACATGGTCGGTAGTTGTCACCCCTTGGCCGGACCGGACGCCCTTATACCGTCCGGTCGATGAGTGCGCCAAATATTGGTCCGTCCGGACACATACGTCAACACCGTGCAAATTAAGTTAGTTATTATGTCACACTAGTTCTAACTTATTGCTTTATTTGTCCGGCAGAAACCATTTAAGCACGTAATTCATATCCCACTACCATGTGTTACTTTATTGAGTTATTATATAGCTATATATACATAGTAATGCTATTTATACCTACAACACAAGCTTAAATATATGTCTAATGCATAAATTACTTGTACAATTATATTAAGTATTTTTTCACTCTAAATTCCCACCAATCATTTTTCTAAATCAATCAATCAAATCATTAGTTCATTTGTAAGCATGATTAGTAGGCACAACAATCATTTTTCATACATAAATTGTTATTTATGGATTTGTAGTACACGAAGTTACAAATCATATACTCCTATCATCCTAATGCGGTTACTTTCCCATAATAATCTCATGTGTGGGCAATGTTTTAAAAATCGATTTTTAAAATAGACAATCTAAGGGCGTTTGGTTCGCATTTGGATGATATCGCAGATTCGATTTTAATTCTCTTCAAACGCCTTGTTTAAGAACTCAAATGCGAGCAGATTCAAGAATTTACGCTCTAATTGTAAAATTATAGAATCAAACGCCTCCAAAAAGTGAGAAATTTTAATTTGCTTGAAAAAAAATTTATAAACTTTTTTCTTATTGTTTTTATAAACTTTTAAATAAAATATTTATGAATTATTTTTATAAACTTTTTATAAATTTTTATAAACCTTTTTATAAATTTTTATAAACTTTTTTATAAATTTTGTATAAATTTTTATAAATTTTTATAAACTTTTTATAAACTTTTTTTTATAATTTTTATAAATTTCTTATAAATTTTTATAAACTTTTTATAATTTTTATAAACTTTTTTATAATTTTTTTGTAAATTTCTTATAAATTTTTTGTAAACCTTTTTATAAATTTTTATAAACTTTTTCATAAATTATTTATAAACTTTTTTCATAAATTTTTATAAATTTTTTTATAAATTTTAATTATTACTTTTTTATAAACTTTAAGTAGAATATTTATGAAATTTATATTAAAAAATAAAAATATATTATAAATTTCACAACCAAACACGCGAAGGATTTTAAATTCCTAATTTTAAATTCTCAAGAATTTAAATTTTCTACAATTTAAAATTCCGGAATTTCAAATTACCCCAACCAAACGCCCCCTAATAGAATTAATGTCCTAAACTTTAAACGAGATACAAACCAAAGATTGTTTCATATTATTAAATAAAAATATACAAATAAATCAAACTTTATGATAGTAAAGAAATCTCAAATGATTGAATGAAACTAAATCACTTAGGCTGTGCACAGTTGAACAAAAAAAATCGGTTGGTGGACTCATTCGACCGATTTGAAAGTCGGTCATGCCCAATGTCGGTGTGTGGTCAAATATCGGTCGTCGAACAAAAAAACCACAATCGGTCTAATTTATGACCGATAATTTGCACACTATATTCCAAAATCTATACGTTCGATTAATTAAAAAAAGAAACTTTTTTTTAAAAAAACTTTACCACTTTACAACCCTATAAATACCAACCTCAAACACACTCTTAAACACACAATTTCAAACAACATTTCTATCAATACCTTCAAACACATTCTTTAATATGTCGCACGAGCTATTATTCGTTCTTCGCTTTTAACGATTATGAAGTTTTTAGTGAGTTTGCGGCGTTTGTGAGTTGCTTGGAATGCTTACCAAGTATCACAACCAAAAGTTCCACGAAGATACATACTTAGGGATCACGAGGTGTCATAATCGCTTAGTGGCGGCATATCTCGAAAACCCGCAGCTCGACGTAAAGAACATTCGCATCGGAGGTTCCAACGAGCCAAAACTATTCATACAAATTGTTCGAGAGGTAACCGATTATTCTCCTTATTTTCAACAAACCCTCGATGCTAGGGGCATACCTCGACAACCCATTGGTCAAGTGTATCGCGCCATTTGTCAATCGGGATATGCGTAGCCTGCAGTTCTCTCGACGAATCGCATCGGTCGCAACAACATCCGCGAATGTCTCTGTAAGTTTTGCACGGCTATCATGGAGTTATATGGTGCCGAAGTTTTTATGAAGCCCGTATTCGACCTTGAAAGATTACATGCTCATCACGAGCATAAGCATGATTTTATGGGATGCTGGGAAGCATTGATTGTATAAGTTGAGAGTGGAAGAATTGCCCAAATAGTTTGAGAGGTCAATATGCTAGGGGTGATCACGCCACATCAATTCATTTTATTGAAGCGGTCGCCTCATAAGATTTATGGATTTGACATGTGTTCTTTGGTGTCTCCTAATGAATAACGACGAACGCTTTTACATCGCTCCCTGCTTTCAATGATATCAAACCGGGAGAGCACCGCACCTGAATTCGAGGCTAACGATGTACCTTATAAAAGGGATATTATCATCGACGGATATATCCACAATGGTCCGCTCTTATTAAGTCCATTTCAAATCCTCCATGGGTTATGAAAAATAATATTGTACAAGAGAAGCATTAAGCGGCGAAGAAAGATGTGAACCAAGCTTTTGGTGTGTTCAAGGTTAGTGAAAATGCTTAAAGTTCCCGCCGAGGATCAGATAAACTGGATCTCCAAGATATTATATATACATGTATCATATTACATAATATGATAACGACACAAGTTAATGGCGATATGTCCTACATGGTTCAAGATGAGGCCATCGCGATAACGACCCCTTAAGATCGCATGAAGAATCCTTAGTAGTTACTCAGGAGCTAATGGACTCATCAACTCATCTACACTTAAAATCTGATTTGATCGAACACATTTGAAAAAATCTTAGAAATCAAGTCAATAAAGAGAATGAAGACGGTAGTGACAATGATGATGAGGAAGCAAATGAAGAATTTTTGTAATGTTTTTAATGTTATTTGAATAATTTAAGTAATGTTTTTAATGTTTATTTGAATTTAGTATCGTAATGTTTTTATTTTTAATAAATTTTAAATTTGTTGTTTAAAATGTTTGAATTAAAAATAAAAGAAAAAAAAAGAAAAAAAAAAAGAAAAAGAAAAAAAAATCCTTCATCAAGTGTGACAACTTGGTCGTGTCTGATCGCTGGAGAGAGAAAGCTGATGTAGCAAGCAATGACCCAAGTCATGATTGTAGGTAGCCTTATGCTTTTTACAAGTATATTCATTCTCGGTCTCTAGTGCTCACAACTTTAGTTAAAATACAAACTAACCACGGTTAATTCAATTTACTGCTATTAAACTCACTTTGACCAATACTCATAAGCTCATGATTTGCACACTCAAAAAATTTATTTGCACACTCAAGGTACAATCAGTTAAAGCAAAGTATTTAGTACTGTACAAGTATTTAATGCACAAATAGAGTGTCTTAATCAAATTTCAAAGTGTTCAAATCAATTCTCATACTCATAAGTCATTACCTTCCACTCACTATCTCCAAAGGGGCAGTTTATACTAACCCCCCATACATGGGTTTCCATTCATCGCACGATCGGAGGGTCAGAGAAAGGCGATCACGATGTTGTACTATGTTTTTCGCGGTTTGTACCATAGAGGGGTTCCTATAACATATCCCTTCTCCAAATTGCTTATGTACTAATTTTCAGTACCATCTTCTTCTCGCCGCCCGCCATCACCAAAAAGTAAGATCCTACGGCCTCCAGGAACCGTTTAACCTGGTCGATGAAACCTGACGGTTCGATCTGAGTTATAAATCCTCATAAAACCGGCTTGCGACGGCCTGGTAACATTACCAGTCACCAGTTCGACCGGTTCAACCTCCCGGGTCGAACCGGGTTTTAAAACATTGTGTGTGGGTAGGTATGAACATAATCCGGTCTTGCAACAAAATTGAGGCGCTTATGCAAGATCAAAAGTTACTGACTTAGTGTCATATATTTTGTTCACTTCTGGGTATGAGAGGTGATTTGCATATTTTTTGTATTGATTTATACACTTAATTGTACAAACACATAAAACAGACTGTGAACAATGTACAACTATATAATGCTAAAACTAAGTGTAACAATCAAAAATAATATTGTGCAAATCATATCCTCCGAGTATTGCACTTTCTTCTAAAAAAAATTATCACCTCACATTGGGTTAGAACCGGAAAGATACTTATTCTCATTTCATTTATACACACTTAAACAACATTGTTCTAGGTTATATGTATTATTTCAGCCACGGTGCACAAGAGTCCAGTCTAACCTTCGAAGGTCCGGAGGTGCATACTCCGCGGCAAGAATTTGCATCAATAGAAATCAAGACAACTTTGCACTTTAATCAACGTTTGGTTTATGACCAAAACATTTTGCATCATATTTTTCATTATAGAAAAAGAATTGGTGGTTATATATTTCGTATGCCAAAAGGTTGTTAGAGGCTAAGGTGTCATAAAGTCACAATGCTGGTATAGTAACGGCGACCAACGCGCTGCGAGCTAGGCATAACTGAAAGGTTTTATGGATATTTAAATATATGTATGTCCGGATTCGAACTCGAGACTTCGGGATTGCACACATTACGTATGAGAGTTGATGTTAATAATTAATATATAAAATGTTATTATTAATTATTAGTCACGAAATAAAACATACCAATAGTTAAATAATTAACGAGGTTTGGCTAACGGTCGTTAAATATAAACTACGAGGACTAAGAATGAAATTAGTAGACAAGAAGGATCCGGAATCCCTTTGGGATTGTTTGGCCGGTCGTGGGCTACCCAACCCAAGGAGGTGGGATTTCTTGGTCACCAAGTTTTGAGAATGTATATATACAAACCCTTATTCATTATTCTCCTAACCTTGGATCACCAATATACCTAATTTCTCTTCTCCTCTCTCCTCTTTGTGCGGCGGTCAGATACCCTCACCACAAGTGGTGTTCGATTTTGCTTAACTCAAAGAAACAAGTGTTTGGTTTTATTTGTGATTCAAGAAACTAGTTTTTCACATCAAATCGCTAATAGCACGCGTGTATAAGAACGAAGGACAAGCACGCTGAGCTTGTAATCTTGGTGGTCGACTTTGTGTGGGTCGAATTATATAAACCCTATAATTGTGGTTTAGGTTTTGTTCTTGTTCTAATCATCGCTTGATTCTTGAATTGCTAAAAGGTACGCACTTTCTTTCGGTTAATTACTTACATATATTATTCCTATTTACTTCACTGCATGCTTTGATGATGTTATTTGATTTTATATAATTGTTATGAGTATTAAATCCCAACAAAGGGCATCACGAGTCGTTAATATGATGTAATTAATTACCAAACACATAAAATTGAATCTTTATGATTATATGCATGTTTTTATGGTTTCAGGGTTTTGAATTCGAAACCCTAATTTTTTAATGATAGGTCGATTGCCTCTTTTATTTAATTAGGTTTTAATTTTGTAAAACTTGTAGAAATCCTAGGATTGCATGCTAATTTTATGTGGTTAATTAATGAATAATTGTTATGTGACATGTAATATGCGTATCTTCGGTGATAATTGTTATCACGGAATCCATGGTGGAACATGCATGTTTTGCCATGGAGTATTGTTTATTGTTTATTGATTAATTGTTGTTGATACACATGTTTTATTTATTTAATAATTATTGAATTGGGAAGACCTCAATTATAACTAATAAAAATTGCTACGCTAATTGGTATATTATTAACTTTGGCTTACGCAATCGACTTGTCGATGTATGTGGCTCATCTACCTTGTAGTTGAAAGCCCTAGTTAATGTATGCATAATTTTACGCCTATAATTGTTTATTAGTGTTTATTGAAATAATTATGCATGTGACTAATTGTTTTTACATATGTTAAATTGTTTAGTTATATGTTTATATTATTTGAGTGTGTTTAATTTTTATTAAAATGCTTTTTTGTTTATATATTGTTTGACATGTTAGTAAGCAAAAATGGTTTTTTATGAATAGAAAATTAAATGGACTAAATAATGACTAAACCGATTTGTTATCTAAGAATTATTCTTGAACTTTAATCGATTGATGCGACCGCACTAAATGGTTAGAACGGCTCACCCACTAGAACAAACTATAAAGGGGTTGATTAAAAGTGACAACAAGACCGAATGGATGTCTAAGGTTATGCTTGACTTACGGTCCTCGCCTCGCGAGTTGGACGAGCTACCTAGTATAACCATTCTATGCACGAAGCATCTTAGTGCAAAGTTGTAAGTTTCTCAACGCATCGATTAAAACTTTGTAGAATTCAATCTTAGCAATTAAAATCTTAATGTAAGTTTTTTCGAAAATTTTATGTTATAAAGTTGTATGCATGCTCCTTTATACATAAGTTTTGATTACACGTCAAAATTTGTACCCTTTAAATTTAAGTTTATGCCATCTAATGATATGAAACACTTGAAGTTGTAATTTAGTTATGTGAGACCTTGATCTAGATTAAAATAACGAGGTAATTATTTTGTGTGTGAGACCTCGCCTTTATGATTTGCGGCTTCTAAATTAGACAACTTAATTAAGTTAGTTAGTGAGACCTATGACTTAAGGCATAAGATGGGATGAAACATGCTTACGTTTTGCATTAATTATTTTGGCAAAATTGTAAACTGATAACTTTTGGAATTGAAAACTTGTTTGTCAATTATCGCTTTTCAACGATTTCTATTCTATACTTTCACCACCAGCGCATCAACCGATGTGGTGGAACTATGATAATGAGGATCCAAAATTCAAGGAAAATACTATGGTTAATATGAATATTGACCAAAGGGTATTTTATTTTCTTGAATGTTTACTTATCGAAGTACTAACTTTTGAACTTTTATTTCAGAGAAATGGCTCAAGTCGAATCTATCGACTAGCCTCGCTGCTCAAATCTATGTTCGATCGAGAGAAATCGACCGGTAGCGCCGAATTTCAATGATTGGTATAAGAACTCGTAATTGTCTCGGTGGCTGCCAAAAGACTCAATTATTCGACCACGCCTGTCCTCCGAACTCAGCAATGATGCTACCGTGAAGACGAGTCGCATGGCAACTGAGTATGACAAGTATAATGAGGTAGCTCGCATTATGCTCGGAGTATGAATCCAAACTTGCAAAAAACAGCTTGAAAATTACTTCCTAATCTCATGCTTGAAGAATTGCAAAGGTTGTTTGAAAAGCCTCGCGATCGTAGAATTGATGATTTGACAGATGCTCTTCATAGTTGCAAGCAAGGAGAAGGGAAACCCGTAAGCCTAATCGCACGGAAATGATGAGTTACATGGACCACCAAGGCCTTAACTATGTCTACCCTAATGACATACAAATTGGCCTCGATCAATGCATCCCTTAACAAGGAATTTGATGGTTTCGCGCAATTATAATATGCATCAGCACGGGAAGACAACAATGAGTACATGAAATGCTCATTGATTACGAAAAAAGGTTCGCCCAAGAAGGCCCCTACACCGCGGTTTTGACCATCCGTAATGGTAGGATTTCTAAGCCTAATAAGCCGCTAGCTTAACAAGAAAGTGGAAAGGTAAGGTAAAGTTGATAAGTGAAAACAAGTTATGACTTATCAACAAGAACCCAAGAAATACCCTCCCAAAAGCGTGAGAATCAAGAGGATCGGGCTTGTCATCACCGCACCGAGGTTGGACTTTGGAAGAGGAATTGTCCACTATACCTGATGAGTTCGTAATAAGAGGTATAAAATATCGCATCGCGCCGCACTTGTGTACTCTTTCGATGATAGAATTATTTGCTTTTCCTCATAAAATAAATTCTCGGTATTCACATATGTAATACACCCAGGACTTAGAGGAGCAGGAAGCTTGCCTATGGATGACAATACCGCACGTGGGTAATGGAGCACATGCAACGTTGAAGCTATAGGCACATTTGATTTAGTTTTACGCTCGGGTTTAGTATCGCCATTAAACGATTGTCATTACGCACCTTCCATTTTTAGGGGTGTCGCTTCGCTTCCTTGTTAAAAGATATTGGTTTCGCTCATACATTTACCGATTATGGAATTTGGTTTCTTTAAATGGTGTTTTTACTTTAATGTTATTCCAAGAAATGGTGTGTTTGAAATTGATTTGCATGATAATGTGATTGATAAAAATAATTACGTCTTTAGCATCAATAATAAAAGAATCAAAAGTGATTTGGATTCTTCATTTCTTTGGCATTGTAGACTTGCTCATATAGGCAAGAAACGCATGCAACAAACCGCAACACGATGGGCTTTTTGCAAGACATCAATGATGAATCATTTGATAAATGCGAATCTTGCATATCCGGGAAGATGACCAAGAAACCTTTACAAATAGTTTAGAAAGGGCTTCGATCTTCTTGGTGTGATACATAACGACGTATGTGGACCACTAAGACATGTGTCAAGAAAGGGTGCTAGCTACTTCTTAACCTTTATCGATGATTTGGTCGTTATGGTTATGTTTATTTACTTAAACATAAACATGAAGTCTTTGAAATATTTAAGGTTTTAAGAGTGAAGTATAACGCAACTAGGAAAGAAGATTAAAGCTCTTCGATCCGATAGGTGGTGAATATTTAAGCCAAGAGTTTAAAGATTATCTAGCCGAGTGTGGTATCGTCCAACAACTCACATCTCCATATACCCACAACAAAATGGTGTATCACGAGAGAAGAAATCGTATAATCGCTAGACATGGTACGATCAATGTTTAATCTACAACTCTTCCCTTATCCTTTGGGATTATGCTTTAGAAACCGCTGTCGTGATATTGAATATGGTTCCAACTAAGAAGGTTGATAAGACTCTTATGAAGTGCTGGTATGGGAAAGCTCCCAACTTGTCTTACTTAAAGGTGCTGGGTTGTGAGGCGCTTGTTAAACGCGACTCACCGATAAGTCGCAACAAAGATCCGTTAAGTGTGTCTTTGTAGGATACCCAAAGGAAACTATGGTTACTACTTTTACTTTCCACCAAAACAAAGTAATTGTTGCTAGGTACGGAGACTTTCTTGAAAAGGATCTCATATCTCATGAATTCATGGGAGATTTTATGATCCGAAGATGATCAGAAGATACAACACCTTCTCGAACACTAGCCAACCTCGAGTAGAACTCGAAAGTCCGGGCTGCTCCACCCGGTTGAAGTGGTTCCCATTCAGATCCGCAAGAGGCTACGCGCACTGAGCGCCTATGTCTCAACGTAGGGCGAGGAAAATATGCTAGGGATCTTGGTGAACCTCGCTAACTATAAAGTCGCCATGATGAGTCCCGAAAGGAAAATGGCGAGTTGCAATGAATGGGAAATGCAATCCATGAAAGATAACGAAGTCTCGATAGAGGTTGACTTACCTCCAAATGCTAAGGTAGTTGGAAGTAAGTGGCTCTTTAAGATAAAGACCGACATGGATGGCAATGCACACACCTATAAAGCTCGCCTTGTAGCCCAAGGGTATACTCAAACCTATGGGGTGGACTACGAGAGACATTTTCTCTGTCAGAAAGGCATATTAGAGCTATTAGGATTCTTATAGCCATAGTCGCGCACTATGACTATGAGATATGGCAAATGGATGTCAAAACCCTTCTTAAATGGTCGCCAGATGAGGACATCTATATGGCGCACTGAAGGGTTTGTGAATCCAAAGTTTCGAAAGCAGTATGCAAACTTCAAAGATCCATTTACGGGTGAAGCAAGCATCAAGGCAATGGAACAAGAAGTTTGATGAAGAAATCAAGAAATTTGGTTTCACTCAAAATCTTGATGAGCCATGTGTATCACAAAGCTAGTGGGAGTAATGTTATTTTCCTTGTCTTATATGTCGATAACATATTGATCATGGAAAAGACATTCCAAGTATGCAAGATGTAAAGTCTTATCTTGGAGTGCTTTTCTATAAGGACTTAGGGAAGCAACATTTATTCGGGAATCAAAATCTACCGAGATAGATCAAGGCTGTTAATTCGACTAAGCCAAAGTGCTTACATTGATAAAATATCAAGAGATTCAAGATGCAAAATTCCAAGAAGGGTATTTGCCAATGCAAGTCGAACATGGCTTAAGTAATAAACTACGCCAACACACGAAGAGGCGGCTTACATGAAGAAAGTTCCTTATGCTTCGTCTGTAGGATCTATCATGTATCGCCAGAGATGTACAAGGCCCGATGTATGCGTTTGCGAGCATTATTACCGCCCGGTATCAACAGAACCCAAAGTGTGAAACACTAGCAAAGTGTTAAGAACATTCTTAAGTATCTAAGGGCTACTAAAGAAATGTTTCTAGTGTGTGGAGGAAACCGGATGCGTAACTTGATGTTCTGTGTTTTTGTGATCGTCATTCCAAACTCGATAAAGATGATCTGTAAGGTCGACAAGGTTATGTATTTGTCATTAATGGATGAGCAATGACCGGAAGAGCAAGAAGCAAACAACGGCTATGCGATGTCTATTACGTGTTGAGTACATAGTCGCTTGGTGTCGCTGATGGAAGTCGTTGATTAGGAAATTCATTTCGGATTCTGAGTAATGCCCTCAATCGAATTACCTTTAAATGTGTATGACGACAACTCGCTCAATAACATTCGCCAATGAGCCCCGAGTCATGAAGGCGCCAGACATTTTCCTCGTCGATATCACTCATGTTCGAGAACAAGTCGACATAGGTGAAATCAATCTACTCAAAGTTCATACAGATGATAATCTAGCCGATCCCTTTACGAAGCCTTCGCCAAAAAAAACTTACCGCCATGCCGATGGGATAGGACTTCGCTTAGCTAGTAGTTTCATGCGGATCTGTGATTAGTATTTGGATAAAGGATGTTATGAACAAATATTACTTTAATGAAATAAAATAGTTGTTTATGTTTATTTTTCATTTTCTTAATATTATATCCTATATTTGCATGTTTAATCCGTGAATAACTTATGTTATTCTAAATAGTCCGATTGTCAATCAATGATGTGGGAATGTCATTGAATTAAGACAAAACGAGTTTTAGTAGAATATATTTTAAAGTATATTGATCGTGGGACATACCAGATTCATATGATATTCAATTAATCAATATACGACTCATCCCAACTTTACACGATGATACTTTATGGATCTGCTCATTAAGTATATATCACGAAGTGTTTATCCTCGAGACTTGAGATACCGATAACCGATATGAATGTAGTGCATTTGTGTAAGATAGTCTAACGCTATCCAGAATCGTAGTTATAAGGGCTATTTTCTAAGTGTTGCAAAGTTCATGAGTTATGTTTGTAGTCAAGACTCAAGAGAATTTGTTCATTTGAATTTGTTTCAAAGCATAATACTATATTTTCGCCCTCGTAGGCCGACAAGATGTTTGATGGCCATACCCAAGATCTATCCGAATACGCTCGTAAGATTCGTAATCTTGTTCAATCGAATACAACGAAATGTAATATTAACTTATGAAACGACTTGATCCATATTCATAGTTAATGTAGTATTAGTAATAAAAGGATAAGTAAAATGATGAATCATTAAATGGTTTTTCCAGGAGACCATACTGATTTGATCTGGGGCATTGGCGTGAAAGCTAGACTAACCAATGTCATTACTATATTTAGTAATATCCAGTGGAAATGAAAGTTTTATGGATATTTAAATATATGTATGTCCAGGATTCGAATTCGAGACTTCGGATTACGCACACATTACGATGAGAGTTGATGTTAATAATTAATATATAAAATGTTATTATTAATTATTAGTCACGAAATAAAACATAACAATAGTTAAATAATTAACGGGTTTCGCTAATCTATCGTTAAATATAAACTACGAGGACTAAGAATGAAATTAGTAGACAAGAAGGATCAGGAATCCCTTTGGGATTGTTTGGCGATCGTGGGCTACCCAACCCAATGAGTGGGATTTCTTGTTACCAAGTTTTGAGAATGTATATACAAACCTTTCAGATTCATTATTCTCCCAACCTTGATCACCAATATACCTAATTTCTCTTCTCTCTCTCCTCTTTGTGTGGCGGTCAGATACCCTCACCACAAGGTGTTCGATTTTGCTTAACTCAAAGAAACAAGTGTTTGGTTTTATTCGTGATTCAAGAACTAGTTTTTCACATCAAATCGCTAATAAGACGCGCAGTGTAAGTTAACGGCCGACAAACACGCTGAGCTTTGTAATCTTGGTGGTCGACTTTGTGTGGGTCGAATTATATAAACCCTATAATTGTGGTTTAGGGTTTGTTCTTGTTAATCATCGTTTGATTCTCGAATCTTTAAAAGCGACGCACTTTCTTGCTCGATTAATTACTTACATATATTATTCCTATTTACTCACCGCACGTCTTTGATGACGTTATTTGATTTTATATAATTCACATGAGATTAAACCCAACAATAACACGTGCTTGCCAGCACCGCACTCGAGCACTTAGTATTGTGAATGGGAATCGATATTTATCTGCGTCTGACGACGCACCACATTTGTGCATTCACAACAGACCGTATAATATCAGAATGATAAATTATAACAGACGATCAAAAAATACGCGAAGATCACCTCCCCATCGCGAATACTTATGTCTGATTTAATCTTATAAGTAATTATATTTTGTCATTTGTCAATAAAGTCATGCGACACTGTATGGATCCTTGAAAACCTGTTGTCTTTGATGTTTTGTCTTCTTTCAAAATATATTACACTTACACCGAAAGTTGATATTTCTAAGTGAAAATTCGTAAGGTGACCTGCATGCCGTACGTCGTCTTGCGGAGAATGACTTTCTGATTTCGTAGGAAAGGCGGTTGGTCATGAAATAATTAACGTGGTAAAGAACTCAACACGTGTCATGATTTGACGAAATTTGAAAAAAAAAAAAAAGTTTAATATTGCAGGTCGCGAAGAATGTGACGTGACAAAAAATTTGCAAATTTATGTAAGCATATTTTACAAATATAACACTAAACTTTTAATATTCTTTTTATATATGACTTTATTAAGTAGTATTTAAGAATATCTGGCAATTTGTTAATAAAAAATCTATGAAGAACTTTGAATTCTACGAGCAAGCAGTACGATATTGATATCTTTTGCCGTCGTCACGATTTTATAAAAAATAATAAAGTTTGATATACGTATATAGATGTTGGTTTATAAATGTTTACGTTTTTATTTTAAAACGATATTTCGGTCATTCCAGCTATTTTTTTCTTTTATAGAATTACTTGCATCTTTGGTCCTGGGCTAAGTGTGTTTTGATTTTTATTTTTATTTTTAAAAAATCAAATTTTAACATTTTTTTATAAAATGGTACGTACGTAAAAAATATATCGATATTGAGCCGTTTTGTCTACGTCTTGTCGTCAAAAAGTATTCAACAGTTTTAATAAAAAAATGTTAAAGTTTGATATATTAATAAAAATAAATAAATAAATAAAAATAAAAATAAAAATATATCAATATATCAAACTTTAACATTTTTTTATTTTATTTTATTTTATTTATTTATTTATTTTTATTAATATATC